>WEIU01008635.1:469286-487395 GCA_013389925.1 Aegithalos caudatus
TTGGCCCCAGAGAAGTGGGGAATATATGTTCCAAAATATTCCTGATTTCTGCACAGTCATTTGAAGTCCATGGCTAAGAGGACAAGGTGGGGTACTAAGGGATATCTGAATGCAGAGGGGCAGGATGAAAAGGGGAAATGTTACCCACCGTCTATCCCATACAAAATTTGATCATAATATCAAAACCTTACTTTTCTCCTCTCCTTTGTTTTTGCCACCATTGAGCCCCAGGTCTCATTCCTAGTTTATCCAAAGGAGAGCCAGTCCCTATGCAGGTAAAACATACATTGAATTCAGCTGTACTTTCAGCAACAAATAATTGTGCCTGCTCCTTTCCGCTGACACTGATGGGCCCCAGTGCCTCTGCTGACCCCACTGATGGCCTCCTCTGCACCAGGAGAATCCCTACAAAAAACATCAAGCTCTGATGCTTCACATTCCTCCTTAAATCCATCCGTTGCCAGCATATCTACCAAAAAATTGACAGCAAGAAACATTGCATTAGGCTGCTGGTGTGCTAAGACCACTGTCTATCATAGTGAGCAATATTGGCTCAGCTCTCCCTGTGCTCGCTCTCTGTCTGCACCCATCTGCTGCCTTTCCTCTCCTGATTGTCACTGGGTCAAGGACAAAAGCTTTGGGATGCTGGGAGGGTATAGTGAATACAGAGAGGCACACACATATGTGTATGTGTAGTGTATGTGTATGTGCAGTGTATGTGTATGTGCAGTGTATGTGTATGTGTATGTGTATGTGCATGTGCAGTGTATGTGTATGTGTATGTGTATGTGTAGTGTATGTGTATGTGCAGTGTATGTGTATGTGTATTGCATGTGTATGTGCAGTGTATGTGTATGTGTATGTGTAGTGTATGTGTATGTGTATGTGCAGTGTATGTGTATGTGCAGTGTATGTGTATGTGTATGTGTATGTGTATGTGTAGTGTATGTGTATGTGTATGTGTATGTGTATGTGTATGTGTATGTGTATGTGCAGTGTATGTGTATGTGTAGTGTATGTGTATGTGTATGTGTAGTGTATGTGTAATGTATGTGTATGTGTATGTGTATGTGTAGTGTATGTGTAGTGTATGTGTATGTGTATGTGTATGTGTATGTGTATGTGCAGTGTATGTGTATGTGCAGTGTATGTGTATGTGTAGTGTATGTGTATGTGTATGTGTAGTGTATGTGTATGTGTATGTGCAGTGTATGTGTATGTGCAGTGTATGTGTATGTGTATGTGTATGTGTATGTGTAGTGTATGTGTATGTGTATGTGTATGTGTATGTGTAGTGTATGTGTATGTGTATGTGTATGTGTATGTGTATGTGTATGTGTATGTGTATGTGTATGTGTATGTGTATGTGTATGTGTATGTGTATGTGTATGTGTATGTGTATGTGTATGTGTATGTGTATGTGTATGTGTAGTGTATGTGTATGTGTATGTGTATGTGTAGTGTATGTGTGTGTATGTGTATGTGTATGTGTATGTGCAGTGTATGTGCAGTGTATGTGCAGTGTATGTGTATGTATAAAGGGTGTTTGGCTGTCTGTGGCTGTCTGTGTGTGTTTATGGATGTGTAAGCATGTGTATGTATATGTTTCTGTATCTATCTATATCATCCATATCTATGTCGTGCATCAAAAGCAGCGTGGGCAGCAGGGGAGGGGGGATTCTGCCCCTGTGCTCAGGTGATTTCCCACCTGCAGAGCTGCCCCAGCCCCAGGGCCCAGCACAGGAAGGAGCTGGAGCTGCTGGAGCCAGGCCAGAGGAGGCTCCAGGATGAGCAGAGGGATGGAGCAGCTCTGCTGGGAGGAAAGGCTGGCACAGCTGGGATTGTTCACCTGGACAGGAGAAGCTTTGGGCTGAGCTCAGGGTGGCCTTGCAGGGCCTGAAGGAGCTGCAGGAAACATGGAGAGAGAATTTCCAAGGGATGGAAAGACAGGACACAGGGAATGGCTTCCCACTGCTAGAGGGCAAGGTTAGATGGGATATTGGGAAGGAATTGTTCCCTGGGAGGTGTGCTCAGAGAAGCTGTGGCTGCCCCTGGATCCCTGGCAGTGTCCAAGGCCAGGCTGGATGGGGCTTGGAGAAGCCTGGGACAGTGGGAGGTGGCCCTACTCATGGCAGGGGATTGAAATTAGGTGATTTTTAGGGTCCTTTCCAACTCAAATAATTTTGTGATTCTCTGATTCCAGAACTCTGGACTAGTCCAGAAGACCATCATGACAACTCTGACTGAGATCCACCTGTAACCTCTGCCTTTCATTTCCCAGCCAGGCTTTTAGAATGTCCTTCAGAAGGGTCCAAACCTGATCACTTGGTCACAGGCTGTGCTCCCCAGGATGTCAGGTCTCTGCGTGGATATACCATGCACAAGCTCCATTCCACCAGCTTTTGCCTCCCACCCTGAAGGAGTTAAGCAAAATTTACAGCATTTTTAACTTATATTACTCACTTGTATTGAATTATTCTTGGATCAGATATTAAATGGAGATTTTCCATATAATATCTGTCACAGATGGAAAAAACTCCATCATCTATGGATGAGTGTAATCCATTCATTGGTTTACAGATACAGCCCTCTCCAGGGATTGTCAGAAATAAACACAATGTCCCTGTTTGCTGGATTTTTGCATTTGGATTGCTGAGCTAGCTGAAAAAATGTGTGAAATCGCATGAAAGCCGACAGCTCCCTATTGACTCGGCATATGAACAAGCTCCCATGTGTTATTTATTCCAGCAAGCCCATGGACTGTGGCATGTACATGAAATGCAAGCCCACTCTGAAATTCGAGGGGATAATAATCAATAATGCTTTGTTTGGAACACAGCTTTCATCTGCAGAGCCTGGAGTGGTGGCAGGGAGCTGGGGGAGAAGGGAGGGGCAGATGCACAGACCCTCACTCAAAAGACAGAACTGGAACCTGTCTCTCCACTCTGCAAACCCCAGAGACAAGCTGCCTGCTGACAAGGCACCTTTGGCATCTCAGACATGCTAAATCTGTGGATTTTCGTTTCTTTGCTTGTTTTTTAAGAAAACAGTCTGATCCAGAGCAGCTTTCCAGATACCTGCAAGGATGAACCGTATTGGTTAAAAACTATTTGTTCTTTTGGGAATTCCTGGGAGGAATTAGGGATATCAGTGTGCCCAAAGCAAGAGTACGGGAAGATGGGAAAAGCCAAGCCTATTTCCAGCCCTTGCTTTGATTCCTGAACACGGGGTTTGCTGCAGCATCCTCTTGCCAGGCTGGTGCCACCACGTCCCACGGGTCACCCCGGGCGGGCTCACCCCGCTCTCTCGGCAGCGCGGCCGCGTGCTGAGCGGCGTGGCACAGCTCCAGGACAGCATCACCCTCACCACACAGCTACCACTCGCTCGGGGATAATTAGTATTTCCCCCATCTGCTAGATGAGCTTGGGGAGGGGAGGCAGGGGAGCGCTGCCAGGGTGTGCTTAACTCTTCCATCCTCAGGCGTTTCGCTGTCGTTCCCGCTCCCAGGCTCGTGGCAAACCCAGCTGGAGACTTAGGAAGTCTGTGAAAAGTGGCTGGATCCTGCCTCCCACCCGAGCCTCTGAGGGGCTGTGGGAAGGGGACGGGTCTGTCCTGCTCCCGTGGGAGCCACCACCAAATCCCTGTGATTCCCTGCGTGTAGCAAAGCATCCGCTGCCGTGCCCAGCACGGGCAGCCTCCCGGTGAGCAGGTCTGTGTTCCTCAGCTGCAAACCCCGCCCCAGCTGGCCCTTTCTGCCCTCTCCAGCCAAGGCAGGGGCCCCTGTGCCCGGGACAGTGTGTGGGCACCCCTTGGAACGGAGTCCTCGCGTCCAGGAGACAAAAGGAGGATGTTAACTAGCGCAGCCCGAAAGTCAGATGCAGGATTAGTGCTGCTCCCGGCAGCAGGCTCCTTTCCTGCATTAAAGTCAACACATCACCCAACACTTACTTCCCACCTTCCCTGGGGGTGGCCAGAGAGCTCCCTTTTTAAGGTTAATGCCTCCTCCTCCCCCAACACCCTGAAAGAAACAGGATATTTCCTAGCTAATTTGTATGTGTCTAATTTTCATATTAACAAAGCAAAGTCATGATTTGAAGCTTTTTCGGCTTTGCTTTCTTTCTCACCGCTCTCGCTGAGGCCGTTTCCATTCCTCCACTCCTTTTTCCCAGATTTCAGTACCCATAAGTTTCTGGGTTAACAATAAAATAACACAGGCTGGAACCTGTTCAGATGACTTTTTTGTTAATTATTTTTATTTTTTAGCTTGGAAAACCTTTTCCCCTCTCTTTCACCCTCCCCGCCAGGGAGTTCAAAGGGACATGTTCGCAAACAGGGGCAGGGCAGCTCTCCACACCCACACTTGCCACCTTGAGGGAGGGAGTGGCACGAAAACTCGCTGGTGAACATTTGTGCAAATATTCATTTGGCATCTGCTAATGTCAAGTCTGGCTGGATTGGGGCTCGGAGCTGCAGAAAAGCATAAATGAGTCAGGCAGACAGCAAAAGCCGAGCTCTTCATTATGCAAACAGGAGCCTCTCACAGCAGCTCTTGTGCACAGGGAAGGGGCTCCTGCTCCTCATCATTTCTGTCCTGCTTTGTCCTGCCCTTCAGTTACCATGACTTTTCTCATGCAAAGCCCCTTGTGCAAAATGCTGGACAAACCTCCAGCCCCAAAAAGCACGGCCTCAATGAACCCCAGTCCGATGAGGAGGGCTTGGCAGCCACGGGCAGCAGCAGGGATGGGGGCTGCTCTCGCTCCTGCCCCATGGCTGTTCTGCTTTATTGCTGTTACTGCCACAAAACTCTGGCAGGACTGAGTTCCTGGGACATTCATGGAGCTCCACAAGCCTTTGGTCCTGCCAGGTCCCTGGCTATGGCCAACAGAGCAGAGCAGGTAGTGAGGGAGGGAGAGCTCCCTGCCAGCACAAGCAAAATGCTCAAACAAGTGCAAATAACCCACTCACCCAATGCTAACAGGACAGCCACAGCTGGGGCATGTGGCTTATTAGTAAAGTGTCCACATGCAAAAATAGACACAGGCCTAAAGGTTGGAATCAGTTCCCAGTTACCTGGTGACAAACCTTCCCCAGGATCAGCAGGACCTGATGGGGCACGGCTGAGCTCCCACAGCCACGGGAGAGGTTTCACTGCAGGAACTTCACCCCTCCCATGAAAATTCAGCAGCATCAGTTCAGTGACTCGTGGACCACACAATCTGTAATTTAGTAGTAAATTAAACAAGGAGCAGGATTGATTCCTGGAAGTGACATCTCCAGCACCAAGCACACAGGTCCTGGGAAGGAGGTCACAGCACACCTTGCTCTGGGGCTTTGGATACAAACTGGTCACAAACACTTGGATGGCAAGAGCTGGACTGGCCATGTCAACACAGCCCTGACTCACCCAGCAGCTGACCTCCTCCCTGGTCCCCTGCTCTGGCTCAGTGCTGCCCTGCCATGGGTGACACAGGGCTGGGGCCAGGAGGAGAGGGCCTGGCACTGCACTATTAACCATGGGAAAATTCAGCATTGCTATTTCAAATCTTACTAACTGAATAATCAATGTCACAGCTGACTGGAAACCTCCACACATTTACAGGTAGGCAAAAATTTTGCATTAAAGGAAGCCTATGTTTCTGTCAAAGGCAGAAAACCTGGGAACTGAAATGCATTCTTTTCACATTTCCATATTTCCAGATTTTGTTTCTAGGCTGGAAAAAGACAAAGAACTTCCAAGAAAAAAAAAAAAAAAAAAAAAAAAAAAAAAAAAAAAAAAAAAAGAGGCTGGTTAAAAAATGCAAAATATTTTAAAAAAACCCAAAATGCTTTTCCTTCAGCTGCACTTTCCAAGGCACAAAGGACAAAATTCCTAATCATATTTCACCAGACCCCTAGCTGATTCCTGATTTAATGTTTAGTCCTTGTTCAATCATCCCAGTCCAAGCCCAGATTCAGCATGGCCTTAGTGAAGGTGTCCCCTGAGGTGATGCCAGGCACAAGTGAGGGTGTTCCTGTGTGCCCACGGCAGGTGGTCACTGGTGCAAGTGGGATGGGAGCTTCTCCAGGGCCCCAGCTGCAGCCCCCTTCCTTGCCTGGGTCACACCATGGTCAGAGCAGAAAGGGACAGTGACCCTCCCAGCAGCTTCCACCAAGTCTGGCTCCCTCTCTGTTCCTTTGAACAGTTTTCTTTTGCCAGTGGGCAGGGTTAGATTGGATAGCAGGAGGAAGTTCTTCCCTGTGAGGGTGGGGAGCCCCTGGCACATGGTGCCCAGAGAAGCTGTGGCTGCCCCTGGATCTCTGGAGGTGCCCAAGGCCATGTTGGACAGGGCCTGGAACAGCCTGGGCTAGTGGGAGGCGTCCCTGGCATGGCAGGGGTGGGACTGGATGGCCTTTAATAACTGAACCAGTCTGTGATTCTGTGACACATCCCGGCCAGAGAAGCCCTGGGAGAAAAACTGAGCTCCTCCAAGGTGGTAGAGTGGTGGTGTAAGTGTAAGTATGGGTAAGCAAAGACTCATTCCTTAATGATGCAAACAGCTGATGTGTCCATGAAGCAGGACAGGCAGGTGAGTCAGGTCCCCTGCTTTCACCATTGCACCCACAGCCTGAGCAACAATCCCTGGATCCCCAGCAGCATCTCTGCTCACTCCCAGAGCAGCAGGGTTTTGGGTTCCTGGATTTGACTGAAAACATCGGGGAGATGAATCTGAACTCATCCTCATCAGCCTGAAGACTTCCTTATTTATGACTGGGAAAGATTCCCACCAGAAATGTGTAGTTTCTTATAATTTGAATGTTTCTTCTAACTCGTGAAATTTCCAGGAAGGTCTAATAGTAAACACAGTAATGTGCCCACAAGTTACAAAACAGTAATCCTGTTTGTTTAATTCATTTGCCCAGAAAAATAATGAATAAAAGACTGGAGGTGGTTTTTGTTTGTTCCCTAAAACAATGTTATCAGTACATGCCCTCAGTGCATTTTTTACTGCAATTATAAAGGTTTTTCCAGATGGAAAGTGAGTCGCCTTTTTTCTTTTAAACTAATGACCATTTAATGTCAGATAAAAGGTTTAAAGGAAAGGATTAAGTACCACTTTCAACAGAGATGGTGGGAGATAATTGAGTAAATTTACCCCTGATATCCTGCAGGACACCGACTGCATGTGTTTGAGATCCAGCAGAGCAAGGGACCCCATGGGAGGCCCTGCACTCTTCCCATGCAGGTGGGTGCTTACATTGTCCCCTCCATTGTCCCAGCACACCCAGCATCTCCAGAAGCTGTCCCTGGGCCCTCCAGGAAGATGCACGTTCTGCTCAGGAACCAGCTACTTTTCAAACAGCAGAGAAGTTGCATGGCAGATGTGAAGCTGATAATGCACCCCCAAAAGGAGATAACGGAACAAAATGCTCCAGTTCAGATATTTGCCAGCAGACAGAGGCACAGCCTTCCCCTGATTCTCTAACCTCCAGCCACAGTCACATTTTCACCTGCACCCCCCACCACCTCTCTGGAAACCAAATGACTTTTAATCTTTCATCCTGCACACTCCTTTGATCCATTTTTCTGCCATTTTCAAGGACTTGGGGTAATATCTCTTGAAGCAATGATTTTCTGACCTCTTTAAGCAGGACAGACCCCACCAGGAGGGCTGCTTCACGTGTCATTGCTGCCCTCTGCTCACTGCCAAACCCACCCTGGAGCTTGTTGTCTGTGTCCCAGGGGCAGTACGGCCCTTTTCCCTGTGGTGGTGAGGCTGCCAGAAGAGGCTTTGATTGCTGCTCTGGTGTAGGAACCTCTTGGCTTGGGTGGAAAGGTGTTTAATGAAGCACAACCGTAAGGCATTCACTCCGTCACCGCTCCCTCACTACACAGAAGTCACCTATAAATTTACATGTCATGAATTCCCCTCAAGGGCAGGGTTCTGGTTTATTTGCCAGGTCAGTCACTTCCTGAAGGTGCTCACTGCCTCCCGAGGCGGCTGGCAGCTGCCTGTGGGATCTGGCTTGCTCCATGCACTTGGAAAGTGATGCCCTGAGAGGGAGAAGGGCTTTGCTGGCCTTGTGGCTCAGCTGGTGGCAGGCAGTCCCAGCATCCAAGTGAAGCCACTCTGTGTTGGAGGAGCCACCTGGAAAGGTCTGGCCTCACTGTGTTCTCTCCTGAGCAGGCTGCACTCTGGCTTCACACCTTGCACAGGTACGAAGCAAACATCCAGCCCTGAGTCACTTGGCTGCTGCAGCAGATTGGAGATTAGGGCACCCTGGGCTGCCTTCAGACCACCCACAGCAGTGTCTGCTGGCAGCACCCACAGCTGGGCCCACAGCACCCACAGCACCCACAGCTGGGTCCACAGCACCCACAGCACCCACAGCACCCACAGCACCCACAGCACCCACAGCTGGGCTCACAGCACCTGCAGCTGGGCTCACAGCACCCACAGCACCCACAGCTGGGCTCACAGCACCCACAGCTGAGCCCACAGTTGTGCTGCCCAGCCCAGCCCCTGTTACTGCTGGAAAAGACCCCAGGCACGGCAGGGCCCCAGAGCTCTGCAGACAGACTCACTCCTGCCCAGCAGCTGTTTGTGCTGCTTTCCAGCAAACCGTGACGTGCAGTCACTTCGATCCCCAGAGCAAAGGGACTGCCGTGTGCATGGATCTCCTCCTGAAACCACAGGAGAAATCTGGCTTCAGGGTGCCAAACAGATGGGACTTGAGCACCCAATCCCCCAGGCCACAAAAGATCTCAGCCCAAATGTGTGCGAGGAACTTGTAAGATCAGGCTGGGAAACAAGAAGGGCAAAACTTGCCATGTTCAAGAACAGACAAGTAATCCCAACTTCTCCACCTCCAGAATGGGACCGCTTGTGCTCAGTTGTCTGGCTGGCTGATGTGAAAGGCTGCAAGGTTAGGGCAAGTCTGGGTCACCCTGTGAAGGGGTGGGGAAGTTCTCCTCTCCAACTCCATGCAACACATGGCCGTACATCCCTGTCACAGCCCTCACTGGTGGTGTCTTGATGGTGAGCAAATGGGATGGTCCCTCTGTGACACAGGAAGGGCCTTGGAATCTAAAAAGCACTGAGAGAAAGGTGAGGTAGGGTTTGGAACCAGGTTTGCCACATGGGCAAAGGTCTCCTTGAAAAAAGGTGCCTGTGTTGCTTCTTGTGAGGATGGAAAGGTAGAAGACTGAGGATGGACCCTACAAGTATCCTGCAAGGCCACTGTGGAGCATCTTTGCAGCTCCCTCAGCCAGCAACGGAGTGTGAGAACAGCAGGCCTCTGTGACACAGGATAGGGCAAGGAGTCAGAGCACATGTGGAGTTATTTCATTTTCTCCAGAGCTATTTTACGTGGATGAAACAAAGTTGAACCCCGGTGGTTTTCACTGGATGGGATGGGTGAAGCACCAGTCTGTACAGGGTTGTGCTTCCCAACACCCTGCCCCTCTGAGGCTGCTCTCCAGGCTCCCACTGTCTGAGCCTAAAGCTAATTTCCATGCTACATGTTAATTTTCCCCAAGTCAAGAACCCCTCTCTTTCAGCAGTCTTGACATTTACTGCCTTTCATTGAATTTCTCTCTGTTGGGAGAGCAGGTGAGTGGGAGATCCCAATTTACTTTCTCTGCAGTCTAGACTATTCATTACTTTCCTGTCTCTAAATTAAGCAGGCACAGTCCTTTCAATACCTATATAAAGCATTCCCTCACCAGGCCTCTAAGTATTTTCATTGTCAGCCTCTGAACACTTATTATTTCCACTATATCCCCTTTTGAGATCAGATATCCAGAGAGAAGCTCGGCGTGTTAGCAAGGGTCTCCTCCAGACCTATCCTGTGAGCAGACAGGAATTAGGGAATATTTTACATCCTTCTCTTTAACCATCCTCATATTTTGTTTTACTCTCACAACAGCAAAGAGGAAAAAAAGACCCCAGAGTGGCTGTGACTGTGCTCGTTTTGTGAGTGTAAATGATTACAATTAATGTGGAACCTGACAGAGTGCAGGCACAGTTCGAATTATTCCTTGCCATGCCTTGCCTTGCAGTTATCAGGGGTGAATTTTATCTGCCATTGTGCTGCCCATTCACCTAGCTTTGTGTGGTCTGACAATATCTCAACCCAAGGTGGTATATGGTTGCAGGCACTGCCGCTCTCGTTATTTACAATGGCTAATTAAGATCCTGCTACAACCTTCATCCCACCCTTAATTCTTATGAAGCAGCCAACAAAAGGTTTTGATTTCCTTTTTGGCTGGAAGACCTTTTGGCTTCTGCAAAAAGGGGATTAAGAATGAAAGCACATAAAGGTATGTGCACAATCACAAAGTCATAACAGCTCTCCCAGTGCAGTCTCCCAGGAATGAAACGCAGCATTAGCAAGAAGGGCTAATTGGGACCGGTTTAAAGAGTGCACATTGTGTAGCTCAGTCCGGTAACACTTTTGATCAGGCAGACAACACAGCCACAAATTGCTT
Source organism: Aegithalos caudatus (assembly GCA_013389925.1). Lineage (NCBI taxonomy): Eukaryota > Metazoa > Chordata > Aves > Passeriformes > Aegithalidae > Aegithalos > Aegithalos caudatus. The sequence goes on from WEIU01008635.1 coordinate 479,755, forward strand.
TCTTCCCCCTCCAAAATATCTGACCCTGCAGGAAACAGTGTTTTACCTTTCCCAAGGAATCCAGACAGGCAGGCAGGCAGACGGATGGTGCACATGAGCTGTGTGAGCACCCAGCTTCTCTGTGGGGCACAGCCTGCATGAGCCCAGCTCTCTGCCAGCTCTGGGCAGATGCAGGGGCCCTATCCCTCACCCTCAGGGTCCTCAGAGGCTGGTGCTGGCTCTGATGGTGGTTGTCACTGTCATGGCAACTTTAAGATCAGATGGAGTCACACACAGGCAACTCACCCAGACTTTCTCTCCAGAGAGTACTTTAGGCACTGCCATCAGCTGTGGATTTCCAAGCAGTTGCTCTCCATGACCCCTTTGCCTTCCAGAGGGGTTGGGGCTCAGATCCCTGGTCTCAGGTTGCTTCTAGAGAGCCTCTGCACTGCACATCTTTCTCTGGAGCCTCCCCACTGCCCACCTTGTCCCATGGGGATCAGCCCTTCCCACTGCCCTGTCGCCCCATGGGCAGGCACCTCATGCAGGCTCTCCTGCTGTGCTGTGGTCCCCAGAGCCTGTCCCCAGCCCAAAGGCCTCCCCTCTCCTCTCTGTCCCTGTGTCCCTGAGCCAGCTTTGCAAGTCAAGCCTGGGAATCTGGTTCATTAACTCTTGGCAATGCCACCCCCCCAAATGTCATGGCATGCAGAAATCTATGAAAACCAGAGGTCTGGGACATGTGTTTTTGTTTGTTTGCATGTGCCAACATTTCCAATGGCTCAGAAATGTGTGCCTGTGAAAGCTGCATGTGTGTTATTCATTTAGGATTATTTTCAGTCCTTATAATAGGAGGCTCATTTTATCCTTTTGAAAGCTTTTGAGCAGAGATGATCACAGCCCGAAAGCCTGCCATGGCTGTAAACAACATCTAAGCTCCACATAGCTGTCTCTCCCTGGAAAATGGTCCCACCAAGGAGTGGAAGGGTTTTCAGTCTGTACTCGTGTCAGATACACAGATAAAGAGGCAGCTCATTTCTCTAGACTCCTTTGTAAACCCCAGCCAAGATTTCTACATTCTGATTCATGCAAATCTGATCATCTGATCAAAGTAACATGTGCTACCTCCCAGGAACTCAGGCCCTGCCGGCTGGGCCATGGCTCATCCCTCACACACCATTGCCTTCCCTCTGGTTCCTGGCTGCTGTCTCCTGCCTCACACACAAATCCTTGTGGCTGGCAGCAGCTCCAGGCCTCTACCGTGGTCACCTCCCAGCTGGCCATGGCCACCTCCCAGCTGGCCACAGTGGGCTCTGCTCCCAGCCAGCTCCAAAACCGCCATCATAGGGGCTGCTGACTTTGTACAGCCTCACAACACTCTGGGACAGCCTTTCCCTGCACCCTTGCTGCTCTACCCATGCCGGAGTTTCTGGTGTCACCTCTCTCCTGTGTAGTCATAGCGGTGTACCCCACAATGGGCATGTCTCTGCATCCCCAAGCTGCAAAGTTTTGGGGTGAAATTTCTCAATTACAAATTTCTCGCATGATAGCGCATCGCATTCACTTGGGACAAAAGCAGGTTCAGAATTTCCTCTTTGGCAGAAAAAATTGGCCCTTCCAAGACTGGGATTGCACAAGCCGCTGAAAACACATCCCAAGGGAGGAACAAGCCCTCAGCTGGGAAGGGGAATGTCAGCATCACCTGCAGTGCTTCCCCCAGCTGGGCCACGCTGTCCTGCATCCAGGACATCCCTCAAAACACACTGTGAACCTCAGGGTGCCTGCGCTGCTCAACACAGGAGGAAACTCCCATTGGAGGCTTTGGTGCGGTTACGTCTTCTATTATTCCTGGCCGCTGCAGTTGTTTTTTTCCAAACAAAGGCAGTGTTTTCTATCCTTTAGGCCTGAGCAGACCAATTCATCTCTCTTTAGATGGGTTTGATGTGGCTTGGGAAACTCAACCGGTTGTTTTCCAAGCCCAGCATAACTCAGCTACGCTTCCTGTGGCTCAGCCACGGGTCCTCCAGCCTGGCAGCCACTGGGATATGCAGACAGTTACCCTTTAGTCTGCTCCAAGGCTGGGAATCAGCCCCTGCCCAGGCAGGTGTCAGCCACCTTCATGCTGCACTGGTTGGACTAAACTTTCCATAATTTTCTGAGTAGAAACAAGTCCCACCCACAACAAACACAGTCAGGGACTGGTCACCACCAGCCTGGAGCTCACAGCTTGGCTTGTCTGTGTCAGTTAGCACTAAATTCACAGGTCTTGATGGCCATGGAGCTCCCAGTATGTGCCAGACCTTACTGAGGGATGAGGATTCTGTGGAGGATGCTCACAGTGTAGATCTCCTTGGGTTGGCACCTTAACACAGGCACTGCAAGATTAAAATGCCATGGGAGAAAGGAAACAGTGTTCTGACATTTGCTCCCATCAGTCAGGATTCAGCCCCTGATAGAAGGCGGGGCGGGGGGGTGCAGAAGAAGGGTAACAAGAATTGGTGGGACAGGGAGAAGGGAGAAGGTCTGTGCACTGCACCCATCTGTGGGCTCCAGAAAAGGCTCCATCCAAGGCTTCAGCGAGTGGAGAGAGGCAGCACTTGCTAAAGCAACAGAAAATTGCCATAGGATTGAAGGTTCAGTGGGGGGCTCAAATCAGTTTCAACTGACAAATAGGCAGGGGAGACTTTTTTACACATCACATATTTTTTTTTTTTACTTTCAAAACTTCTATTTTTTTTTCCCTATGAAACCACATGTATTTAAAGAAATTAAAGAAATCCTTAATAGAGTGAATTAAATGTCTCTGGTAAACCCAAATCGCTCCACTCAGTACTTCGTCTCACTTAAAAAAAAAAGAAAAGTTTCAGTTTGACCTGGTTTTTCCTCCCTAATTTTTCAGCTCACACTGTTGGAAATAACAGTCTACATGGGTTACATCATTTGTGAGGAATCTTCTCTCATCTGTCTCCAAACGAATAACAACAAACATTCAAAAAATAATTGAAGTTTTATATATATCCCTTGGCCATTCAGGTGGTATGGCTGGCACGAGACATAGGCACTTTAAACAGCTGTTGTGAATCTTAAGTATAAACTTCCACCCTTTGGCACAGGACCAGGAAATTCTGCATAGGAGTATACCTGCTCTGCCTCGCAGCAGACACAACCCATGGTGTTTAATACCTTGAGAGTGGACAGCAGAGAAAAGCTGTTTTCCTGCAGGACCCCCTGCTTTGTGTGACCCCCCTTCCCTCTGCTGGATGAGTGTGACCGAGCGGGCCTTGGGGAAATGTACAGACCCACACCCAGAGTTCCTCTTCCTCCTGGATCAGCAGATACTTGACTTGTACAGTAATCCAGTGGCCTAAAAAAGCCCAACCACCACTACACGCACATGTTTTCACCTGTTCCAACTTTACGTCTCAAAGGTAGGCATGGTAACATCGCGTGCTCTGGGAGCCTAAGTAACCCCTTTTATTTCTGTTACCCAAGCTGTCCCACCCAGAGCTGACTCCAATTGCTCAGTCAGATCTCCCTTGGTGGACAAACTCTCCCAGACAACACAAAGACCATCTTCTCCAGCTGGAGTCTAAAATCATGGCTGAAATCCTGTTCCACTGCGTTTGTGAAAGTACAGATTGAGTACAGCATTCCAAATTGAGCAGAGAATCAGGGAAAGCTGATGGACATCACCAGGTACGTGTTGCAGAGCACCACCCCTATGGCTACGTGTGCCTGTCAAGCCTTGCTCCAAGAGCTGGTCTAGGCTGGCTGTTTGCCTAAGCCAGACCTAACTTCCACCTTGCTATGTTTCCATGAGCCCAGGTAAATAAGCTGCTGCAAAGACCAAGGCAGTGCAGCAGGCAGGGCTGGGCTGAGCTCAGGCCTCACGGTACTTTCAGGGTCCTCCCCAAGCTCTACCCCACTCCAACACCAACAGGGCTCACAGGCTTGAGAGCATCCAGCCCATTTAGACTATGGCCTTAACTCCAGAAGCCAAGGACACAGAATTGTGTCTTCCTGTCACTGAACTACCAGGGTAGGTAGCAGGTACCCCTTCCCAAAAGTTCATTATTTTTGACCTGACTGCTTGCTTGTCCCACCTCACGACATTTATGGGAGGATGCATCAGCCATGGTCCCAGAAGATGTTATAATTACAACTGCATAGATATCACACATGTTGATGTGTAAGAGATGCAGCTAAAGGGATCAGTTCCTGTCACAGGTCGGTCACACTTGGGCAGGTGCAGAAGGGCAGGGCTGAAACTGCAAACATTCTGCTGGGCTGCCCCACTGCTTCACGTTCATCCAAAAAAGTTCATCCAAACTGTCTGTGTGACCCAGCACCATGGGGGTGATCCTGAGTTAAAGACTGCAAGGACAGCACAAGGAAACAAACACAGATTTCCCATGCCTGTGCTCCCAAGGGACTGTTGCCAAAAGCCAGCTGCTGGCTGAGAGGGGAAGATCAGGCTCTCTTGGGGTGCTCCAGGTCAAAGCCTGCCATGGCACCTGCGTTTGTATCAATAAGGCAGACACAGAACAAAACAACTCTGCTGCTGAGTAGGAAAGACCACACCAACTTCAGGGCTCTAGCTGCAGCGATGTGACCTCTTACCCACTGACAGCTCTGTGGGCCAGGGCAGGTTGGCAGGGGGCCGGAAGACACCTTGCACAGGGACCAGGACACTCTTTGTCCTCTTGGCCAGTGGTAAGCCCCAGGCAGGGCACAACACCACCATGGTGAAGGGTTTTCCCTGCCTGGACCAGACACTTAGCCTAGCTGAGCTGTGACCACTGACCCTTCATCCTCACAGGGACAGCACAGGAGATCCACCACCCACCCAGAAGGTCTCATCAAATAGCTCTGGTTTTTGAAACATGCTCAAAAAACTTCCTTGGACCCACAAAATTTCCCTCTTGGGCTCAGTGGCTTCTGACTCTGACAAAGCCAGCCCAGCATTATCAACCCATGTCTCTCTCTGAAGTCAGTTATCAAAACAGTGTGACAAATCCAGCAGTGTTTCTGAGGCAGTAGCTCCAACACACTTTTATTAAAGCAAATTAAGCAGAGTAGTGGTTAAAGTGTGCCCACTCAGAGCTCCACACACATTAATGCCATCACAGAGTGTTAATCCCTCGCTCTTGAGGAGAATCCCAGAACAGCAATTAAATGCTCATGAACAATTTGAATTATAAAGTAAATCAAATGAAAAGCCTTCATGGGAAATCTCAGCTCATCTTCAGAGTGACTGAAGATTTTCTGAAAGGACAAAATGAAGTTAAACACTACAGACAACTACTTCTCTGCTCTGGAGGCCAGAGAGGGACCTCTAACCAGCTCCTGGCCTGAATGCCAAGCATAGCCCAGGGCAGGAGTACCATGTGCCCCACACACAGGGCTGTCCCTCACTGGGCACAGGATGGATTTTCCCTATTTCTGTTCAGTCCTTGAATGTCTCCTACCCAGAGCACCCCTTTGCCCAACATGAAGGTCCTCTGAAGGGGACCTGGTTTGAATTATTCTCACCTTTGCCCCTGCTTTTGTTGTTAATAAAGCCTGAAAGCAGATGTTCAAATACAAACACTTAATGTGCACTATCAGCCAACAAATCCCTCCAGCATCACCTAATCCAGGTGAGCATCCATCTCCTCACCACCGTGCCTTTCCACAGCCTGAGGAACCTGTCCCACTGTACAGGAAATACTCCTGTAATCCAATGACCTGAGGAACAGAGGCCCCAATTGCACTCCAATTGTATGGCCCCTCACTCCCATATGCCAATCTCCCATTGTGGGACAGGGAGCAGATCCTCCCTGGTTGCTCCCAGCCTCAACCTGGAAGAGGAGATCCCTTCTGCCCAGACTTCTCCAGCCTTTACTGCCCCCACCCCTTTGAGTTCCTCCAATGGCAAACAAATCCTGTCCTTCTAACAGTGAAACCATCAGGGCCATGGGCCATGGCAATATTTCAAGGAGAAAAAAGGCACCCATAAAACCTTTCTCACTCTAGAAATCAACTGGGTGTCTCCTCTTGGAGGTACACAGCCAATCTCCAGCTGCTCCCAGTCCTCCACCCCAGCACTCCTCTGAACTTTCCCCAAATCCTTCCCACATGAATCAATCTGAAGACAAAGCTGGCAAGGCCTTCCAGCCCCCACTAACCAATTCCACCATTGCTTGTCTCCACATACCCCAGGAGAGCAGCTCCCAGTAACCCCCTGGGACAGGGGCTGTTGAGTGACCTCCCGTGTTTAGCTGGTGTGAGGCATCACCTGTACAGCTGCCCAGCTCCTCCTGGAGCAGTGTGGAGTTACCCTGCTTAGCACTGCTCATTTTTCTCTAGGCTTGCAAGGTTTGGAGATTGGTTCAGATAAGCATCCTCAAGCTTGCATGCTTATCTGCACCATCTCCCAAATAGCTTTGATCTGCAGGATTTGGCTGCAGCTCTCAAAGTTATCTTGGGAAAGCTTGTTCTGGGGAGAGTCATTCTCCTGATTAACAAGAAAAAGCTTTCTTAGTGGCTTTGAGCATTTCCAGCCCTGGCTGTAACCAGGGAGTGTAGCCATGTCTGCACACAGAGAGAAGGAAAAGCCAAGTGAGCTTCTCCTTAAAACTCCACTTAGGCTCCATTGTCATTCCAGCATCTGAGGTCAGATGCTTCTTTTCCCCACTTTCTGTTTGTGGGGCACGTTACATCACCCATATATTGTGCAGAATTCCTGGAAGGAAATCTGGCTGGACTGACCAGGGAGACTAGTCCCTGGATGAGCTGGGTGAACCATGCAGGACAAGGGAGAGGGATTTGTCTGGCTGAGAGCAGGTTTTAAAAGGCACAATTTTGAATTAAACAGCTGAAAGCAAGAGCCCCTCTAAAAGCTCTAATGAAAGAAACACAAGCCACACGTAAGTATGTGTTAATGCAGTCAGATACTCATTTTCCAGTTTACATTCTGCTTGGCCACAGCTTTAGGAAATATTCCTTGGACTGAAAAGTATCAAATGTGCTGCTCTTGAAAAACACCAGCATGGATTCCCTCACACTCAGCCCTCTACCACCCCACTGAGGCTCTTCCTTGTGGCAACAACCAGGGAGGAAGAGGAAGATGGCATTAAGGAATAGGAGGAACTACAGAATCAGCAATGAAATTTATAGCGGGGAAACTACCCCGAACATTTCCTGCTGGCCTCGCAGAAAGGATAAATATGCATTAAAAAACCACTACTCGGGGAGGGGAAAAAAGCGTGAACAGCAAAAATATGTACATACGTTTTAAATAATTTTTTAATTGTTGAGGCAGTAATACTTGGTTCATGGAACTGCAATATACAGAGAGGTGAAATAAATAGCTTATATATATATAATATATATAATATAGCTGGTTTTAAAATATTCCCTTATCATTGGTGTACTAGGTCATCTTGTAGTCACTTGAATGTAGTTAGCAGCATTCTCCAGAAGTGAGCAGGATGCAGGATCACGGAGCCGTGACTCCCTATGTCGTCAGGAGGGTTACAGAGGATGGGTGCGCCGAGAGCTCCACGGGCCTCATCCCTGCAGCTCACACCGCCTGTCCTGGCCGGCGGGCAGCAGGCAATAAATAGGTTACTGCCAACCAGCACTCGGCGGGGCAGGGTCTCAGTAACTTTGGGAAAGAACTTT
>WEIU01008635.1:487492-524230 GCA_013389925.1 Aegithalos caudatus
TTTTTTTTTTTTTTCCCCTCTGGGGATATGCTTGAGAAGTTGTCCTTTCCAAAAAAAGCAAAATAAGCACCTGTGTGTCATCAACAACAAGAAGTCAATTTAAATAGAGCAGTTCATTTCATTTTTCAAGTCACAATAAATCCCAAACAGCTTTCCCCAGCGTTTGCCATCTAGTCTTTTATTAATTTTTTTTATTTTTATTTTTTTTTAAACACAATGTACAAAAATAGAGCTTCTTCCTTATTTTTAATGTAAAAATATTCCTCTGGTGCAGTTTTTTGTTTTTTGTTGGTTTTTTTTTTTTTTTTTTTTTTTTTTGGTTTTTTTNGCATTTTTTTTTTTCTTTTTGTGGTTTCTTATTGTGACACTATTTTTGTCCATTTTTAGCTGGGGTTGGTGGGTCGTATTCTCTTAGTCCTCTTGGTGACTGTTGTGTACTTGAAAGGTTTCTGTATCTCCATTTGCCCCTTTGGGTATCTCTTCATAAAGTGTACATCTTGCTGGTTTTCCCGGGTCTTGGGCCCTTTCCGTGGCCTCCCTTTTTTGGTGAATCCAACATACCAGCCTGAATATTTTGCAGACATCAGTGCCGTGTAGTTGTTTTCTAGGACTTTTTCAATGAAGACACACTCCTTACTGGTGCCATCAGGCTGAAAAAGAAGAGAAAAAAAAAAAAGAAAAAAAATTTAAAAAATAAAAAAAGTAAATAATCCAAATGCAAGCTCAGTGACCAAAACCCAATTTGGCATAAATAAAAACATCACATCTGGAGCTCCTTTTTGATTCAAACATTGTTAATAAGAGCCATAACAAGCATCAGCTGAAATATATTTTTTTTTTAAAGCATGAAAGCATGAAGTCATGATTTCTTTTTTTTTTAATGCCCTTATCCAAGGGGAGAAAAATTTTTCGAAGACAACAGTTAAGTTTATCCAGTCCAGTGCCTTCAACTGCAAGCAAAGCAAGACATCCAGCTTTGCTTTTTTTTTTTTTTTTTTAGGGGGAGAGGATGAATTGAACTTGTGCCAGGGAAACATCATACTTATTCAGAAAAAAACCCAAACCCCAGAATCTCATGTGGTCCAAACAACAGCATTTTCCCTTCTAGCCCTCACTTCTGATGTTTTCTGAAATACTTTATGGGTTTTCACCCACAAGTACCCAAATCCCACTAAAATTATTACAAGCCTCAGTCTTAGCCTGCACAGCAGTTTGAAAACTCTCCCCCATGTGATCCCAGGGAAACCCCTGGCAGATGGACCACACGTGGTGCCCCAGGGGTGCTGGAGCCACTGGGGTCTCTGGCCCCACTCCAGCCCCTGGGACCCTGAGAGCCCTGAAGCCAAACTGGGCTCAGCTTAGCCTGGAGATCAAAACTACTAGACCCAGAACTGGGCTTTGAACATGGCAGAACACGGATCTCTGCATTCAGGACTCTCACACTGCACAGGCAGCACTGGAGAGAGTAACAGCACCACACAACTGCATCTTCAAGTCTTTAAGCACAAAGGAAATACTTCTCACGCATAAAGTGGGTGCCAGAAAATATTTTGCTCTTTAACTGCTGAGTTACTGGTGCTGTACCTAGAATGCCACGTCATGTACACCCGCACTTTGATTTATGCATCAGAAGATAATCAGGAGTAGATACAGGATAAGTAGGTATAAACCATCGCAGAGGACTTCATTTAACGTTCAGCAAAGCCGAAGGAAGGATTTCCATCATAGCCCAATTCAGCTTCCCACTAAAATCAAATCAGTTTTTCAGAACTGCAGGCCTACATTTGCTATTAAACCCTGCTAACACACAAACTAAACACTGTCAGACCCTCTCAGTCTTTAGTCATCACATCCTGAGGGGGCAGGGAAGCCGCAGCAGCATGAGCTGCTCAGCCCCCAGCCCCGGCTCTACTCAGGGGCTCCTCTCGGCATGAGGAGCCCTTCATGGTCACCATCTGATCTTCCCTAAGGACAGCTCAGCCTGCCCTTCCAGGGGAGTCATCCTAAAACACGCTGCACAACTCCTATGGAGTTTGCTGCAGTTCGTGGGAAGGGCAGGGGATCATGGAATGGGAAGCAACCGCTCCAGACCACTCTACACAGGCTTCCCTGCACCCTAAACAGCCATGACATGGGAACCATCAGGCACCATGACCCAGGCTGGAGGCAGCAACAGAGGAAAGCCAGGATGGCTGGTCATCACCAGCCCTCAGGGCCAGCCATTCCTCCAGGACTCACTGCCTTTAGCAGAGCTTTGGTTCCATCCGTGTGACAGAAGGTGATGTTTGCCCTGAAGTCAGCACTGCACCCTCCTGCCTCCAGGCTTTCAGCACCAGGGAAGGTCTCATTAAGAGGGGAAATTCTGGCAACTTTTGCAACCGTTCTGCTAATCCAGGGTCTGCACAGGGGCTCTGCCTTAGGACCAGCAGTCTCCATCCTGGATAGGCACAAAGGTCCTCATTTTACCATCCATAACTGGAAGCTCACAAATGCTTTAATGAACAGCAGAACTGGGCAAAGCTCAGTGGTTCCAGTTCCTGGGGGTGTCATTTGCCAAGTCCTGGGTTTGATCAAAGCCACATGAGTGGCAAAGGGGGAAATCAGTCAACACCACAGGGTTCCACCAGATTTCAATGGGAAGCCATAAAACCAGCTCCAGGTTTCTCAGGGCTCAGCCCACTACAAACCCTTCCCCAGTGACTGGAGAATTTTTAAACAATACCATGGCTGGGATTCAAATCCACCCAAACCCAGGTGCCTGTGAACCGACCGGATCCATACCGCAGGGGGAGCAGGTAATTGGAAGGGTCGTTCCCCCCATGCTTGTGGAAAGGGACTGGATTTGAGCCTTTGTTGCTAGGAGAATTAAGGGTTTTCATGCAATCTGGGAGGTTTCCGCTTGTACTGCGATGTCAGTTTTTCACAGAAAAGGAAAACTGAATAAAAAGAAAACGTGTGTAGGAGGGGGAACTTATTCTATTAATAACAAAAAAGTATTTACTTATACCTTCGAATTTGCCAACAGAGCCTAAGACAGAGACAGGAGGTAGAGGAATAACAAGGTGCAACTTCAGGCCAACCTCAGGGCTAATTTGAAGTAAACAAGATGCATGAGATAACATAACTTCGTTCTGGAAGAGGAAGAGCTAAATGGTTTGATAATATGAAATTACAGCAACATTTACAAGTACCTAGAGATAAATCAGGATAAGGACTTCACTTCCCCAAACAGAGCATTCCTGTATGTGCTAAGACACGTCATAGACACACAAATGATTTTCAAATACTGACAAGATAATTTTACAGTTTCTTTTATGATCCCCAACAGGATAAATCATTCACGCAAGTTACCTACACCATGAAGAGCTGTACCCACAGCAATCTATTAGGGGAAAATTCAATTTGTGAGGGCTTTCAGTAATTTTTAAGCATCAGGTGCCCAATATTTAAAATTTAATTGGTTCCCTATTTAAGCCATAGCAAATCACTCCTTGGGTCTGTCAGCCATCCCCTTGCTCCTCCAAAGAGAGGAGGTGAAAGAGAAGAGGAAGACAGTTTTGGCTAAGCATCATTCCCTGCTCCAGCCACAGCTTCACCCTTCCCCAGGAACTCCTGGTACAACCAACCCAGGGCTGCACCCTCCATCACCAACACCAGCTGGGAACTGCTGCCAAGCCACATTTCACACACTCTGCACTGGCAGGGATGTGCCCTGCAGAGCACTCACCCTCCAAAACACCAAGCTTGGTGTTTTCAACTGATTCTTGACAATAAAGAAGTTTTTGAAAGCCCCAGAGCAGCACTGGGCCATCTGCCCAGTGTGATGGTCTGGCCACAGGAGAGAGGACGTTGCATACCCAGCCCAACATCCCTGTCCCCTCTACAGCAGGAATGAGGGACTCAGGTGCCCCATGTGTGCTGCACTGGCTACTCCTGCTTTTTGGCCTCACCATTCCACTGGCAGCAGCTCCAGCCATGCTCCCTGCTCAGAGCAGGACACAGCAGAGGCACAACCCCACTCCTGCAAAGGTCTCTGCAAGGAGACCAAATTGTTGGTGTTGGGCCAGGGGCTGCTGCCTGGCCATGCAACAAGGCCGTGCCACCTTGCAGGTCAGTTCTTTGCAAAGAAATCATTCAGAGCATGTTTTTGTTCAAACACACACCAACAACTTTGGGAAGATGTGGTAGCCAAATTTCTGATAAGTGCTTTATAAAATGCCTGATCTAAATGCCACCTTGCAGGGAAAGCTCTGGCGCGTGGCCCAGGTCTATGCAGAGTGAAGGGAAAGCACATCCTGAGCAGCACCAAGGGCTGGCTCCAGTAAAGCATCTCCTGGAACAAGGGCTGGGGAGCAGCCCCGCTGGCAGTGGGTCAGTGCCCGGTGTCAGGCAGGGACCTGAGTGGTGCCAGAGCTTTTACAGAGCAGGGTTAGAACAGCAGCACACAAGGGCTGGAGGAGAGTTTCTACACTGTAAGCCGGCTGTACTCTGCTTGCAGCTGAGGACAGACGAGCAGAGGGGCCATGTTGAACCAGGGGCTCACCAAGGAGCAGCCCTACATTGTTTGTGCAGAGCATTTGGCAAGGGGCTCTCCAGTCTTAAACGTGAAACATGTTGAACTGACACTAAAACAGAATTAAGTGCCAAAGCATTTGCTGCTTCTACAGTTACACTCCAGAGCGCTTTGGTGCTCCTGCTCTCCTTTTTATGACCCAACTTGGTCTTATTGTAGTTTGGCTTTCTCATTTTAAGTTCTCCAAATGGAAAGGATCAAAGAGCTCTTTGTTGTCTTAGCAGGAGTGCTCCTCGGAGCGAGGCATTCCTGCCACGAACAGCTTGCAGCTCAGGGGGAATTCGCGGCCACTCTGTGCCACCAGCCCGAGCCAAAGCATCAGCAGGTGCAGCAGCCGCCTCCGTCTTCCCCCCGCAGCCTGCCATGCCGAGCCACCTGAGCAGCTCTTTATGGCACAGGGAGGCCTGGGCAGGTTTTCTCATTTACGCTTCACAAATCTGGCGCAGTGGGCACCGGAAAATCCAAACTTCCCTCGGCTTTCACAGCAACAATGAGCTCGCGCCAGCAGCTCAGGTAACACTGCCGAGCGGAGAGAGAAGCCTCCAGGACAGAAAAGTTTCTCTGTTTGAAAAGATCAGGGGACAAATTAGGCTGTTGTTAGCTAAGCTTAGGTTAAAACACTTCCCCTCCTCAAGCGCTGCTGCAATTAGAAGCTCTCTGGGTGAGCGACTGGTGATGTGCTGCAAATAACAACAAATCCCAAACGCCACCAAACACATCTGTGACAAGCCAGGAATGCCGGCTTGGCACAGGCCACAGCGAGCCTCAGCACTCCAAGTGAGAGGGGGCTGAGTATCTGTCTAATTATCACCTTTCTGCCAGCTCAGCCCCCTGGCTCAAAATCAAACTGTGGTGACACCAGCCCTCCGTACAATGGAGAGCATCTCCCTCTGTGAGGGAAGCAAGCCCCCACCTCCCAAAAAATCCTGGAACAGGGGAAGCTACCACTCAAGCAAAAGATTTCCAAGAGCTGCACACACCCAGGCTTTTACAAGGAAAACCGCTGAAAATGGACACTTCCTGCACCCGTCCTTCTCTCCCCCTCCACAGACAGACAGACAGAGGAGTTTGCCTAGAACTGGCACCCCACCGTCCTAGGTTTCATGCCACCCCCAGGTGTGAGGCACATCCACTGAGCTCAGCAATCACTTCAAAGGGCTGCTGAAATTTCCCTTGGACATTGACACTCATAGATCCATCCACTGCATTACACAGAAGAAATCCCACCCATGGCTCCTGAATTTCACAGCAGTGACAGCGGGGAAGGCTTGTGTTTCCAGGAGCAGCACAGCTCAGCAGTCCCTGTGAGCTGCTCCTGAAGGACACCCAGCTGAGGACCCAGGGCTGGTGCCCCAAGCACCACTGATAACCCCTGACGGCCCCAGAGCTGTTCCCCCAGCAGTGCCCAGCAATGCATGGCTTTCAGGAAGTTCCTTCTCCGCAGTTTTGCACAAGCTCAGCTCAAAGTCAGAGGGGCAATGCTTGGAGCCTCCCCCAGACTCGCTCCACATGGCTTGGAAAATCCCAGCTGGAAGGAGGGAATAGAGGAGCTGTGTTAATGTCACAGCTTTTAGCACTGCCCCTCTCCCCCTTGACACACACACCTTCTAAAGGCAGGTTAGAAAACATGACGGGGAGGTGAGCACAGCCCTGCCAGAGCCCGCAGTGCCGGGGTGGCAGAACCTGCTCACAGCAGTGAGCCTCAGTGCTCAACTATCCCTTGCACTTCATGGCATTATCGGGACAGATCCGTCAGCAGCATCCTGATGCTCCGCATCCTGGATTTATGACAAGGCATCCTGACCACAGGGACACCTCTTGACCCAAATGCACATTCTTGCTCCTAGAGCAGGCTGTAAATCAAGGAAGCTGCATCCATAACTGCCAAGAGTCACTCAGCCTCATGCGCATTTCCTCCAGCTCTCTGCCCTCTGAACCTGCACAATCCTCCGAGGAAAATACTTAGGAGTCGTGATGGACAGTTCAATAAAAGTGTCTGCCAGCACAGCAGAGAGGTTAATTATGTATACAGGACATCTAAGTGCATTCAGGAGGCAGGGAAGTAACACAAAACCACACGGAGGAGATGCTCCGTGGAGGGCACATCTCCCTCCAGGGGCCCCATTTCAAAACAACCCTGCCCACGTCTGCCCCCAGATGCCCCCACAAGCTGGGAACACCCCATCCCTCCTGAAAACAGTCAAAAAAGGGCACGGTCCCGTATTGGGTGGGTCAGGACATCTAGGCTTGGCAGAGCCCTGTGCCTGTCTGTGCCAGACACAAGCTGCAGGAATCAAGGAAGGAAGAGAACAGTTTAAAGTTTTTCTTTCCCTCTACCTTCCATTCCAAAATTCCCCTTTTCTAACTAAGTTCAGTAACCCTCACATTGCCCTGGGAGAGCTCTCTGTCACAGGATAAACAGGACACAGATGAAAGGAGCCTCTGTAGGCTGAACCAGGCAAGGCTGGGGTTACACCAGGACAGGTCTCCTCACCTGCTCCTTCCGTCACTGTCACGGCTCCTGCCAACACTGCAGCAGGGTGGCCACAGCCCAAATTAGGGCAAACCAGGTGGCTTCAGCTGGAGAGATGAACATTTGCTTGATAGACATTCCTAACTGCATCTCAATGAGCTGCATGTACTTACTGTTAATGAGGAGAAATGTCAACTGCTTTTTAAATGAACTTTATTAAGAGAAAATTTAGGAAACTTAAGTCAAAACTGCAGGCTTCCCATAGCAGGAAGCTACTGCTCTTCAGGAGATCCAAATCCCCAGGCAGGTTTCAGACGTGATATCTGAGCATATCTACGGCATCTCCCCTTACCTGTACCCACCAGGTCCAGTTACATGGAAGCTGGGAGGGGCTGCACATGGTAAGGGACGGGAAGGTGTTTTTACCCCCCTCTGTACAAAGAACAGCCTGCTACTGAAGGGCTCCTCTGGGCTTTGCTGGGAGCTCTTTTCCAGCAGTCATTTCCAGCCTCCACAGGCCAGTCCTGAACTTTCTGTAAAAGCCATCTAAGAACAGCAGCATATTTCATGTAGGCTTAAATTCAATATATAATTGTAGCATGAGGGGGTGGGGGTCGCTCTTCTCCCTGGGAACAAGCGACAGAACAAGAGGACAGAGGCTCAGGTTTGAGGGCAGTTCAGGTTGGACATCAGGGGGAATTTGTTAAACACAGGAAAGGGCTGCCTGTGAAGGTGGAGTCCCCAACCCTGGAGGTGTCCAAGGAAGGCCTGGAGGTAGCACTCAGTGCTCTATACTGGTGACAAGGTGGGCACAGCTTGGACTCCATGGTCTGGGAGGGCTTTTCCAACCTCACTGATTCTGCGATACAGAGAGTTGTGCCACTATAGGAAATATTTTCTTTTAAAAAATTGTTTAAAACACCAGGTGTGGATGATGAGTGGAGCAGGTTAACAAGACTAGAACAGTTGCTGACCTCATAGCAAGTTCTGGGTCTGTCCCAAATATATTCAGATTAAACAAACATGCACACTGACTGTATGTTATCATTTCAAACAAATGCAATCTCATCCAAGTTTCCAGTAGTGACACTACTTTCCCTGGGGCAAGCTTAAATGGTGGAATTTAATGGGGGAAACCAAGAAAGGTCATTGCTTGTATGTAAGACTGCATTAGTTCTCTTCATGTCAAGTTATATTACTAAGAAAAGAGAGATATCCATCAGCAAATCAAATGCCATCCATAAAAAATGTTCATCCAGATTTGTTCCAGCCTGTGAGTGACCAATTTCCATCCCTATGCAACAAATGCAAGGCTTGAGACTTGTCCTCCCTCAATAAAACTTCATATCTTTGGGTATCCAAAAGACAAGGAAAGAGAATCCCAAGAACAAAAATGTATTTAAGCAGAATGTACTTTTCTTTGACCTTAAATATAGTTCTGTAACTGCCATATTAAATAGACTCTATTTTGCTACTGTTGGAGCACAGGTTTTATTCTCCACTGCAAAAATAGCCTCTGTTTTCTCACCTCCTCTCCAAAACCAAACTGTAAGCCAAGGAGAAAGAGTCCATGAGGAGCAGGAGTCCCCTAAACGTGATCTCAGCTACACCCATTTGAGAGAGACAAGGCTGCACTGCTTTGTTCCTTCTTGCAGTTAAATACAACAGTGTATATGCTAACTAGTGCTTAGAAGAAACATCACCCTTATCTTAAGAGATACTCAAGACCAAAAAAAATTGCACTTAGGAGATGAGATGTTCTGAGGAAGGCAATTAAATCCAACTTGATAACTGTCAGCACAAGATGCATTCAGCAGCACACCCTCTCCACCCAGACAAGACAAGGCATGACCAGGGCTCAGGGATCCCCATCAGTAATTTTAATTAACATTAAACCTTAGGCAACTGAAATAGTCCAACAGGACACACAGCTGCAGCCACCACAAAACACAGGGGACAGGAGATCAGCAGCTTTATGGTGAGACTTGCTTCCTGAACACAGCAAGGATTAAATTAAATTATCACACAGCTTTCAAGAAGATGGTTTTCTTCCCTGGAAGGGGATAGACATCTTCCAGCCACAGGATAAGGAAAAGATTCAGATGTCAAGGCTTACAAGCTTGGTCTGCAAGTGAACCTTGACTTTGCAAAGCTCAGTCTGAGAGAGAATTGGGACTTCTCAGAAATATCCAAAGGAAACATGACATTTTCTAAAGAGGAATCACGATAAATCTCTAAATGTGTTACACAGCTCTCTGGTGACCTGACACAGCCAGGACACACAATCCTCACATCACCAGCAGAGCACCTGAGAGTCATTATCATAAAAATAATATAACAAAGATTTTTTTTTTTTTTTTTTTAAATAAAAGGACCGCTTGCTTTATTTCAGAGCAAAGACTTGACGGATTATGGCTGTGCCGAGAAGCTTAAGTTAACCTGAGATGTCCACATACAGCTAAAAAGTTACTTTGTTATACTGTGGTACTCAAACTGCCCCAGTGCTGGGGGTGAGGCTGCCCTAGCTCAGAGCAGAGCGGGACAATCCCTCCCTGGCCCCTGATGTCCCCAGGACAGGGATGTCCCTCCTGCCTCCAGGGCACTGCTGGCTCACATTCAACTGGCCATGGGCCAGGACCCCCTGGTCTCTTCCTACAGCTCCTTTCCAGCTTCTCAATGATGTATGGGGTCTGAGAATGGAGGAGGGTGGTTTAGCTTCCACTTCCACTTTTAATTTCATGAGAATCTCAGCTTCTAAATTTTCAGAAAAATAATTTTTTTCCACAGGTTGCAGGAAAAAAGCCTGATCAGGTAAATGAAGAAGATTCTGATGGCCCATCCAGCATAAAAGTGGTTTTGTCATCTCATTGATTTTAAGACCTTTGCAATCCTGCAGGCTCTGATTGCAGATTCTTGGACACTTGAGATGGTTCTGGATCAGGTCTCCCTGTCCAAAGTATGGTGATGTCCAAAGTTGCTTGGCTTCAGGGTGCAGTGCATGTGTTTATTTAGATGACTTAAACTAAAACTCACAGGAGAGTGAAGACCCAGACTGCAGATCCAAATAAGATTTGAGTGAGGTCCAGCAAAAGCCCTGTCATGTTTTGCTTTCACATGAGATGCCAAGTCAGAACAATTCATGGCTGAGCATGTCACAGAGAGATCCACAAAACGTGTGCTATTAAACCTGACACCCCACCAATCTTGCTCATGTTGATGTTGCAAATTCAGCATTCAGAAATTGTTAGGTTTTACAAGCCTCTTTCAAGCAACCTGAATATTGTGCAACTCCTGGGAAAATTCTGGATAAGCATCAAACCCCAGTGAAACTTAGAGTTCTGCCCCAAATCCAAGATGCAATTAGGTGTGGTTTTAAATAAATGAGCTGAGGAGGGTAAGCACCTCCTGTACTGCACCAGAGTTACAAACTGCAACCCCGGGGTTGTCCCTGCCCTCTCCACACACCTCCTGGCAGCTCTGCAGCACCCCTAGCTGCCAGGATGGCCCTGGCACGGCGGGCACTCGGAGCACTGGCACCCAAATGCCACACAGGACTGGGGAATGTGGAGGGCACCAGGCTCAGGCCTCATCCCAGGGTCCTTGCCTCAGCCCCCAGCCCTGCACTGAGGAACTGGGTGTCCACCAGAAGCTTTTCAAAGACAGCTTTTCAAGAAAGCTTAACCTCGTTCTCAGCCAAAGCCAACTGATGAAAACCTGCTCCAGGTACAGCAAAAAGGCTTTGGAGAATCCTCTGGTGTCTCCCACCCAGGGGCATCTCCTTCCCTACAAAGGGATGCTTCTGCTGTAGCCCCATAGCTCCTTCTCCCATGGGGCCAGAGGAGTCTCAGGGGCCAAGAGCACATTTACAGGCCACTGTGGGCACCTTCATTCTTTGATGTTCTCAGTTTTTTTAGACAACTTTCCTGACTAAACACACACATGCCTCAAGAAAACCCCTATTTTAAAGCTGTAATGTAAACAACCCTAAATTATTACTATCCCCTAAAGGCTACTGCTGGCAGGCATCAGTGATAAAGCTCTGCCAGTGCAGTCTGGCATCTAGCAACAATTTGTTTGTTGTCCTGCAAAAATACAGAGAGCCTTGCCATATGGTATTAGCGACTTTCTGGTAACATTAGGAAATATATTGGCTTGGAAAGCAGTTATTACACCAGCAAAAATGCTGTGTCTGAGAGGCAGGTCTCTGCTGTGAGTGGTACCAGCACAGTGGTCAGGGCTGGGAGAGGCACCAGTGGCCAGCATAGCCGTGCCACCTCCTGTCCCTTGTACCAATGATATGCCCCTGGCACAGCCAGGCTTTGGCTGGCACAGCTTTTGTTCAGAAGCTGGACTGTGCCTGGGGACCAAAGCTCGGTGCTGCTCATTGTGAGTGTTGGGAGAGCTCCAGTGCTGCAGATGTGGTGTCAGGGGACACATCCCCAGGAGGAACCCAAATTATCTGTCACCAGTCTGGAGCTCTGACTCAGGTACCTAGCTTCCTTCCTTTCACCAAACAGCCTTTCCCCTCTGCTCAATTCAGCTCAGAGAACAGAGGAATAAAATCAAACTCATTAAAATGCTTTTACAAAAAAAAAAAAACTACAATGATTTTGAGAGTGTGTGGACACCAGATCACTGAGGATCATTGAAAGGTGGTAGTGTGAAATACCATCCTCACAGATACCTGCTGCAGCCTGAGCACCAGCAGTGACCAGACTGCCTCATCCCACAGGGGGATGTTGTCAGGGAGCCACAGGGAATTTGCTGGAGCCACAGGGAATTCCCTGGAGACGGTGCTGGGCATCAGGAGAAGCTCTGCTCTGCTCCCTGTGCAGCAGCCACCGGCCCTGGCTGTGCTGTGCATCAAAGGAAAGGCAGGCTCTGGCCAACTTTTGATGATTCAGGTTTCACACAGAGCCCTGACAGCAAATGCTCTCCTGCCAGAGGATGGGACAGGGCAGGGAAAGGCAATCTCTGCAGCATTCTGCAGCTCTAGAGAGCTGGATGTGCTGTAAGGACAGGCTCAGCAAGAGCAGCTGGAGCCCAGCTCAGGTAAGAGCCACCTGCTCAGCCCAGGCTGCTCCTTGCTCTGGGAGACTTCAAAGACTTACCCTTGCCAGCCTTCAGCAAATATGAAATCCCCACTCTACTGATGGCCTTATCTCAATGCACGAGATAAGAGAAGCTGAGGCAGAGAGAAAAACCACAGAAGGACACCCCAGGAGAACCAGTTAGAAGCTCAAGAGCTCCTCAAAAGAGACCATCAGCTCCTCTTGGCCTCTAGCACTGAATTACTGCCAATATTCAGAGTAGTTGTGTTCTAGATGACTTGTCACCTTGTCACAAGTGGGTAAGTCACATCATGCCTCTCCTTGGAGGAAGAACTGCACCTTTACGTCCTCTTCCCCCCATGTTTTTCAGAAGCCTGAGATAAATAAATAGGTTTAATATTTTTTTAAAAAGACAAAAAACACTCCTCAGAAAAGCAGCTGGGATTCTTGTTCTGAATTTTCATATTTTCATCTCTCTCCTTGTAGTACAATTTCACCATAAAGCCTGGAGAAGAGAGGGCTCTAGGAAGAAGTTATTGCAGCCTTTCAGTATTTAAGAAAGGTTAAAGAAAGATGGAGACAAACCTTTTAGCAGGACCTGTTGCAATACGACAAGTAGTAATGGCTTTAACTAAAAGAAGATAAATTTATACCAGATATAAAGAAGAAATTCTTTACTTTGAGGGCACTGGCACAGGGTGCCCAGAGAAGCTGTGGCTGCCTCATCCCTGGCAGTGTCCAAGGCCAGGCTGGACAGGGCTTGGAGCATCCAGGGATAGTGGAAGGTGTCCCTGCCCATGGCAGGGGGTGGTCCCTTCCAAGCCAAAAAGTTCTGTGATTATTTTTATAATAAAGTTCAGTGGTCCACAGAACACCTCAGGAAAACCAGAACACTTAGGACCTACAGTTTTCATGTAGCACCAAAAACCCTATAGGTAAAGAAATATATGCACAGAAGTAAAAAGAAATAAAATTAAATGTTCCTTGGGCCTTCTCCAAAACAACACCAAGAATCCACAAAATCCCAGTCCAGCTTGTTTTCCCCATGTGCTGCTCACCTGTAACAGAGAAGTCATTGCCATACAACACATCCCCTGTCTCGTTTCCCAAAGCATCACAGAGTGCCAGTGACCTCAGAAGCTGCTGTTACAACACAGCCAGAAGCCTGCTTGAAACAGCTCTGAGCCATTTGGTCACGGCTGGCTGTGAACACACGCAGCAGCACAGGAGAGAAGCAAAACCCACGAGGTTTGGGGCTCCTGAGCAGGCTCCATCAAAGGGCTCTGTTGGGAAACTCTGGTGGAGGTGCAATTATCAGAAATAAAGACACAAAGGCTGCTCTCCTTACCCCCGGGGGGTTAATCTGATTCCCTGCAATACAGCCAGCTCCAAGGTGGGGAAAAGCCCTGTCCACCTCTGGAGCTCTTGTATTCATCACCAGTTCCAGCTGAGAACAACAATCTGGTCCTGACCTGGCACGTTTTGTAGGTGATTATGGGACACAAAAGGGGCTGAATTCAAAGCAAGTTTTCAACTGGGGGGATCCAAAACTGCTGAGTGAGGAGGAGAACAAAGCCAGGTGGCATGTGCTGGTCTGGCTGGAGATTATGCAGTGTAAGGCAATAGGAAAGGAACAGAGGAAAGGCCCATGCTGGTCCCATGGTTCCTCTCCTGCCAAAGGAACATAGCAGGACAACCATGGAACAATCACTTCGTGGGCTTCATTCCCCTCCACCCCCAGACTGAACTTAAATATTTGTATATGCCCAGGCATACCTTTTATCTCATGCTTTCCTTGGGGTTTATTGGCTATTTAGAGCATTCAGGCTAAAAAGCATTCCCTCAAACTCTTGCCACAAAGAGAGCTGAAACTATGACACTAATTAAACCCACACTCTTTGGTATCAAGAAGACATGCTGTTGTTTTCTTCTGTTGCTCGTGAGGAGCTGTTAAGGTGGGCAACATGTCTGGAACATTTTCCTGCCCAGCGCTGTGTTCTGGCCCAGGTCGGCTGCTTTGGGAATTTGTCATGGGCTCGGGTGGGAGGGCAGCAGTATTTACAAGAACAGACTTATTTATTCTTTGTAACAAAATATTTGCCAGCTTAACACCATGAAAAGCACATCTGGGGGGAAAAAAAGTTCATGCTGCCTGAAAGGTGGCAAGCTAAAGAACTGTGCTGCCTCAGTGCCCAAATCCAGGGTTGAGCCTTAAATGCACACTCCATACAAATGTGCAGTATGTTTGGAAAAAAATGGTGCTGACTTTGCCAGGATGTTCCTGGGCAGGACAGGAAAGGTTGTGGGCTGCCCTGTGCCACTGTTAACCCACCAGGAGCAAGGGCTGCTAAAGAAAAATATAAGATTTTATGCTCCATTTACCCCACCTGAGTGCTTCTAGAGTCTCTATGACTGGTATCAGCACCTCACAAACATTAACATTATCCTTGTAACGTTTCAGGGGAAAATGCTATGATCACATTTAAAGGAGGGAAAATTAAGGCACAGAAAAATCTAAGGAAGGTTTGTGTCCAATGCAACCTTCAAAAGCATCCAAAGTGGTTTAAATCCAGTTAAAATAACTTCCCTGTCTAAGACCAAACAATGGGGTCTCATGCAGGCTGCTAACACAAGTGCAGCAAGCAGAGAGAATTGGCTGCTTTACCCCAGCCCTCCCAGAGTGCTGATTCCCACTTGTCCCTGATTTTAAGCAGTTCCCTGGATGCCTTCTGCCTTGACAGGCAGCTCCAAAACAGGTCAGGCACAGGGCCCTGGCTGGCAGCAAACAACCTGGACTGAACCTCCACAGAGCATCTGCTCCCCAAGGAAACAGAACTGGAAGAGGGAGAACTGTCCCTCCAGGGACAGCAGTGTCTCACAGGTGTCACTCCTGGGACCACAACAGTAAATAATTTTTCATCAGAGCCACTGGGTTTTTGTTTGGGAGCATGGCTTTCACTGCCTTGACTCAAAACAAAACTCAGCTTCCCTTTTTCACAGCCACAAAGATGCTAGATTTGAACGCCTGGTGGTGCAAAGTGAGGGCAGCAGAGGTTTGGAAGCTGGAATATTCTATTTGACATTTGTTTTTTGGTGGCACTTCAGCTTTGCACAAGCCTCTGCCTGGTTAGCAAGCCTCCTGCTTTTCCAACAATACAGAAGGACTGTGTGAATTACAAAACAAGTTAATATACAAAAAATACTACTTCAGTTGGGCTGAAGGGGAGAACACACTGTAATTTGTTACACGCTTCCACTGGGGGGGTGACCCCCAGTGCTCAGATTCCAGCCCTGGCTGTGCCATGCCAGTCCCTGGCTCCTGGCTGGCAGGAAGGAACTTTCTGCTGCCCAGCACAAACCACCAGTACAGCACTCTGCTTGCCCTTCTACTCTGAATTTCTCCCAAAAGGAATTCCGGGTGAAATACATATTTGAATGTCCCCCAAAGAACGATCAGGTGAGGAAGGTGCTGTGGAGGTGGCCATGGCACTGGGATGTTGAAATGACATCTCACGTGAGACACAAGTCCGTGCACACCTGCAGCAGCACTGGAGAGCCCCCTGAAGCTGCAGGGCTCATTTTACACGCTGGGAGGGGGCTCGATAGAGTTTCAGGAGAGCACCTGGGACAGCAAGAGCTTCCCTGCAAGCCCCACATCCCCCATCCTGCTTCTCATTTGAGGCTGACAGATGAGGCTCAAACACATCATTACAGCCTTGAGGAGGCTGCTCAAGGTAACACTCGGGTTACAAATGAATTAATAGGAAACACTTACCTTCCCCACTAGTTTGCCTTTCCTGTTCATGCAAAGGTAGAAATCTGTCTCCTTCCCTTTGATCCGGACTTGACTGCCAAAAGTGTCTGTTTCCACTAGAAGCTGGGCTTGGAAAGGAAGAAGAAAATAAAGCGTTTACCAACGTGGTCCCACAAGCCACAGGATGCAGAGCTCCCCAGGGCACTGTCCCACTGAACCACAGCACACTGGGGTGCCCTGCAGGGGACAGCCCCAGGGATCACCCAGTGGCCAAGTTCATGGCTCAGTGCAGGTGCAGGACTGACACCTCTCCACTCACTCCCACACAGATATCCCGGGTTTAGAGCTGGTTTACCACAGAATAACCAATGCACATGTGGACTCTGAACGTCACATCAGCCCCACCACCTCACCAGCAATATTATCTCAGTGTTAATAGAACTAGAGAATTGCTTATGTTGGAGAAAAACTCTGAGGTCATCGAGTCTGACTGTTTCCTCAGCACTGTTGTGACCATCACTACACCCCATCTCCAGGTGTCACATCTACATGGCTTTTAAACACCTCTGGGGATAGTGATGCCACCACTGCCCTGGGCAGCCTGTTCCAATGAAAGCTCTCTCCTTCATGCTGCAGGAGGGTCCCTGGAGGGTAAGAACATAGATTTTATTCTCATGAAGATGAAAGATTAGCATGACGAGAAAGAAAATTCTTTCCCCACAGCCAGCAGCCCTCAAACACTGCACAGAAGTGGTTCAGCCACACACTCCAGTGCAAAACATCACAGTGATCTCCTGAAGGTCATCACAACAGCTAGCAGGGAGAAATTTGGCACTGCTTGTTCTGTCTGATGCACAACCACCCTGCACATGTCCTCCATGCCTGGTTGTGCTTCCAGGAGGTCACAAATTTGTTTCTGGCAGTCCAGGCTCAGGTCTCCAGCTCTAGCTGGGAGAAATGTGGCCAGTCTCAGTGTTTTGCAAGTACTGATGCCAGGGCTGGTTTGCAGCAGGAGCCTGGGTAGAGGACAGATTTCTGCTGCATCTCCATAAACCCCCTGCTCTGCCACAGCTGTACCAGCAGAAGGGGCCAGGCTGCCACCCAGATGAGCAGCATGCCATCATAACCATCATCTCAAAACCCAGACAGATCCAAGTCCAGCCTTTTATTCCATCTCTAATCTAAACACAAATTCCAGTCATGCTCAAGATTTGGATTCCAGGAATTTCCCCGGAGAGGCAGGAACAGGCAGACTGGACATTTTGGTTCAGATCCATCTCTGACATGGAGGAGGAGAAAGGAGACATGGTTGAAACACAATGCAAGAATGTGTGAGTGTCAGCAAGTGCAGCTCCATGCTCCTGCTCTGGAAATACTCATGCCTGTAAGTTCTGAGCCCCACCATAGAAATAGTGCTTTTGCCAAACTCTGGAAAATGTTTGATCTGTGCTGCAAAAAGTCACATTCTTTTCTGGCATTCATATTTCAAACTTTAAAGCCCTCTAAGAGCAAATATGTTCATTGTAAAGATTTACCATGGGGATAGAAATAGGAGTTTGTTTCATTTAAACACATTAATATTTTTCCCACTTGTAAAGTCAGCTTTTGGCTTCTGCAGCAGTGCAAGTATCACAAACCTTTAACTCACAAGGGCCCTAAACAATTTTTCCCTCACAGCTCAGTCACATCTGTAAGTTCAGGGGTTTCCAGTTACTAGCTGCTTACATTCATTTAGATATATTTGTTAAACCTGTTATCACAGGGGATATTTAAATTATAACTTTTTTCTGACAGCAAGTGGGATAATCTCTGTATAACAGCAGGATATTACTTGCATTCATGGACAGATATGGATATTTATGGAAGACTTTCCAAAACACCTCATGGGTTTAGGGACCTGTGATGGAGAGCAGCGTGAAGCAACAGCTGGGTGCTGCCCACATTGTCCCCTCGCCTGGCAGGACAGTATCAAACCTGTGACCAGTTCTGTGAGGTAGGGCCCTGAGGCAGAAATAACCCCTCAAAGTGAGGGTTTTTATCAAGATGAGCCCTCCAGGAGGGGGGTGATGGCTCAGGGCCAAGGACAGCTCCTCCAGGGCAGGCTGAGCAGCATGGTTGGAACCCCCTGAGTGCCCACTGCTGCAGAAAGCTCAGGGAGGCTGCTCGAGTGCAATGCAGCACTAACAGACAAGGGAACAGCAAAGGAGGGACTGTCTGCCTTTAAAGAGGTAACTCTGGAAGGGCTGCTCCTCACACGAGCAGAGGATGGAGGCCAGCCTCAGAGAGGGAGACCAGCAGCCAGCACATGAGTGAAAGTTGTGGAGCCAGCAAAGCCTGGTCCAGGAGTCATGGCCAACACCCAGAGCACCAAGGAGCTGCCCACAGATGTCCAGTGGCCAAACCACCCAGGCATGAACACTGGTGCAGGGCAACTCAGCACGGGGGTCAGGTGAGAACAGGACAGCAGAGTTCTCTCTGAACTGTGAAGCATTCACTGTCCATTCCAGCCTGAGAGTAAAAAGCTGCTGAGAGCGACTCTGAACATCAGACACAGGCTCTGGCCAGCCAAAGGAGGAGCTAACACGGACAAAACCTCCACCATGAGAGCCGTGAGCTGTGGTCCTACGGGACAGCCAGCAGCTCCCACCCTTCTGACACAGGTCCTCCCCCGGGCAGCCTGTGCTCAGATGGACAAACACAGGGCACGCTGGCTTGTGCTCCCCACCCCCTCACTCTGCAGCCAGTATGAGTAATATCCAAGCTGATTTTAATTTGAAAAATATCACCTTAAAAAGATGCCGGTTCCCTGCTGTGAAAATCAAAACCATCTGGATGGAGTGATTTCAAATAATTAATCTAGGACTCCTTTGGCACCGCTACTAATTAAAATATGATACCTTCCTCCCCCCTTAAAAATAAAAAAAATTTAACTAAAGTTTAAAGATCTAATAAAATAATGTCATAATTTAGAAGTAGATGGAAGTCACCTTTCCTGCGGGCTGCAGAGGTTACGGCGGCACTGAGATCTCCCCCCAGGCAAGTGCCACGGCACAGACCAAGCAGCAGGGGAGAAGCAGGCATCCAGTGAGACATCTGTGCTGGCAAACACACAAACACAGCAGCATCCATCCCAGAGCCCTGACCAACAGCCCAAACCCCCCAGGACCATGCTGCGCCCAGTGCCGAGGAGCGAGCAGAGGGCAGGAGGTGCAGCAGAGGATGCCTGATCCCTGCTGTCACCTGACTGCCCTAGGTCAGGCCAAGCCCTCACGGAGGGTCTCACTTCTGTAAAATCTGACTCTTAAGATGTTGGAAACATCTTCTTATTTCTAGGGACCCATGATCCCCTTTCCTACAAGAGAGATCTGTGCAGCTTTAGGGTGGGTTACAACCCAGCTGGCTTCTGGTCTGCAGTACCCCCGACAGCTGATGCTTCTTTGTGCAACAGGCATCTCCCTAAGTTTTCTCAAGAGCAGGGACAGACACCTTAAACAACACACCCAAAATCCTCTGGGATGAATCCCAGCCCTGAAAGATGCAACCAGAGTTCCTGGGGGGTGGAGGCTGACCAAGCACAAGGGGCTGCTCATGCCTCCCACTCCACTCACACACAACAAGAGAAAAGCTCAGCCACTACCAACACATATTACATTAATTCCAACTGGACTTGGAATGCTGTCCTGTCCTGTGATAAATATGCCATGGCACAATGCAAGTGCCAGGGAAAATCCAAAGAGAATGTGCAGGAGAGCTCAGGTAAAATGAGTGCCACCGTGCCCGAGCAGCATCCCCACAGCACTCTGCTGCTCAGCACACCTGACTTCCAGCCCCATCTGTCCCTGGACACACCACACACAGATTACAATCTTTATTTTCAAAGGCCCTGTGCTCCAATCTTCAAATCAGGTGTTATTGTTTACATTCTTTGACAACTAGATATTCTGATATATTTTCCAGGGGAATAAAAAAAGAGTGAAAGAGAAAAGATGTCTTTGGAGGGTGAGATCTCCTGCCACGTGTTTTGCCTTATTGGCCCATTTAACCTAAACCTTCCTGAAAACTCCCACTGGAAGGGACTGGAATTCCTCACAAGTCTAGGTGAAAAGGATTACATATATATATATATATATATATGTTGGAAAGCTATCTACCAACTAAGAAAATACAAAGTCAGGGAGATATGTGAAGGTGGCAGAAAATATGCGAAATTATCTTTCAGATATTTCCTGGGAGTGGGAGGACAGGAGCCAGAAAAGCACAGGGAAAGGGAGGAGAAAGAAGGCACCTGAGAAGTGTAAGGTTTACAAGTACCGATCACAAAATCCTCAGGTCCAGATAAAGAAAGAGATAAAGGGGAAAACACAAGAAGGGTGCAGGACTGGATGCATCGAGTCTATCCAATGGTTTGGGCTTTTCTGCAGGTGAAACTCCTGCAAAGGGAGCCATAGGGAGAAGGAACCCAGCTGCTTATACTGTTCACAGACAACTTGCAACTGGTCAGATACAACAGATTTCCTGGGGAAAAGGATCTCAGAGGGGACCAAGATTTTGTTGCTTTGGTTGCACTTCTTGCTCTGAAACAGTCAGGGAAACCATTCTGAGACTTGGAACCATTTCCAGCAAGTGAAGAGGATGCACTGACACACTGAGGCTGGGAGCACAGCACCTGGGATGGAAGGCACTTTCCCATGCTGTGAACCAGGACATTCCCATCATTCACAGTGCATAGATCACAATTGATGGGAGAGTAAAATCCACTCTGCTGCAACTGAATCTTCTCCTCAGACTCCCAGCGTAGGCAACAGTGATTAAAATAGTTGAAATCTGTTCAAACACTGCCTATCCCTACCAAAGCCACGTGAATCCCTTCCATGACCACAGCATAGGAGAGAATGACCCCGTCTCCACAGCCATGATGTAATGGGCAGTAACACCAAAATTAGGTAAAGTCTGGAGGGTCTAATGAAGCCTGCAGGCTGTGGCCCAGTGAGGGAATCCCTAAGGCTGCATCCCTAAGTTTTGTCTGCAGACTTTCACAGTCCTTCAAACTGAATGGTATTTAATAGTTATAATCCACAGAACCCAACTCCCTTCTCAAATATTCAGGTGCAAATTAGGAGTAACCACCCCAATCAGTGAGGCTGGTGCTCGAGAGGGCAGAGCTCTGACCCACATACCACTGTCCTGAGCTCATCCTGTCTGTCCTCAGCATAGCATATGCACGTCAAACTATTAAAAGGGATGTTTGTGGGAAGGAAGATGAAGACGAACTCCGAGGCCCAGGCTCCAGATATTTTGTGTTCAGCCACCACGTTGCATGGGCCAAGGAACTGCCCAGTGCCAGGACAGAGGCTACCCAGGGAGCTCTGTCCTGACCCAGGGTTTGAAAGATGCTGGTACTCTAAATGAGGATTTCTGTTAAACACCGTAGCTTTCACTCGGTCAGCACCCTAACTGTTGCACCTGGGGACAAAGGCTTTTTGGGTGTAAGGCCCTCAGGGCATCAGCACATACTCGGAGCGCCAAGTCCCCGGGCACGTTTCCCTGCCCCGTCGCGGGGTGGGAAGGAAAGCAGGAGCGAGGGTCTGCGTGAACAAAGGACAGGCTGCAGACACAACCTGCCACCCGCAGAACAGCCTCGGTAGCTCTCAGGAACCAGACAGGTTAAATATTTGCATGGGAGACATCAGAAGAAAATCTATAATGCAGCAAAGACCTCAAAGGCACTTCCACTACAGCAACCCGATCCTGTAAATACTTCCACACAAAGGACTTCACACACATCGGAAGTGCCTCGAGTGCTGATAAAGACCCCTACGCGGCTTCAGCGACCCGCCTCTGCCAGCGCTGCAGGGTGGGAGCACAGCCCGGGACAGCCTTTGGGGACAGCTTTCCAAGCCAGGGCTGCGTGCCGCTCACTGCCCGCCTGCATCGGGACGGGGAAAGCTGCGGGATCCCGGCACAGAGCCCACGTTCCCCTCCTGGCACGCCTCCCTCGGGGTTTTAGCTCTGCAGTTGCAGGCTCCGGGCGATGCTTTCGGGCGCTCCCACTCCTACAGCAGCACCCAACAGCAGGGAGGCTCCTGTCCCCCACATCCAGCGTTCTGAGCTATCCCTTGGCGCTCCCTGGGCTTGTGTGCAGCACACAGGGCCAAGACATGCAGAAATCTCCGTGCTGGTGCCAAGCACACCAGCCCGAGTGCTCAGCCCAGGCCAGCTGTGCAGGCAGGACAGCTGTGCCGCAGTTAACCCACAGGGTGCACAGCCCGGGATGGTCAGGACAGAAACTATCACTCTCACGCTGTTTAATATCTCCACTAGTATCACTCTCACACTGTTTAATATCACTTTTCACTATTTAGTATCACTCTCTATTTAAGACTGACAAACCATTCCTAGAAACATGAAATCACAGAATGGTTGGGCTGAAAGGGATTTTCAAGCTCAGTCAGTTCCAATCCCCTGGGCAGGGAGACCTTCCACTAGACCAGGTTGCTCTGAGCCCTGTCCAACCTCGCCTGGACCATTACAGAGTTTTTACCTCTAGGGATCCCCACACAAAAAATTTCCCTACCACTTTAGCAGTGGTTAACAAAACACACCCAGGGGATGATGTGGAGCTGGTGTTCCCCAGCAGCTCAGGGACCATCTCGGGCAGATTCTGCCTCCCCACCCTTTGGGAATGTGTTGTTTATGCCAGAATGGTACTATCAAGGTAAAAAGGAGGTTCTAAAACATAAAAGTCCTCTTCCCCAAATTGCCCAGGCTCCTGTAGGAGGACAAAGCTTCCAAGCATAGTCCCAACAAACTCACTCTAGTCACCACATCTTGGGAGAAGCTTAAATGAAAATGTGCTAATTTGAGGTCTTTTACTGGCCTACACAAATGAAAATCGTTCGAGAGTTCAGCAGATATAAGACCAGAATCAGACCAGATTAAATACCAAGGAAGGTCTAAGAGATTTTTGTCCAGCTTAAATAAAATTCTAGTAAATCCCTGAATCTGTAGTTCTCTGAAAAACAAACCAACCAACCACACACAGAACCCTCCCAACCCCTCCTATTTGAGCTATAAGTACCTTATTACTGGCCCAAGCTGGCTACCCAGAGGTTGGTCACGCCTTAGCCATGTGAAAAATGAATGTAAAATACTGTCATTCTAACATAGAGCCATTTACACCCTTTTGTACATCTAAGAAAACAGGATTAGATAGTGGGAAATCAGACTTGACCTCTTGCAGATGTTTTATACACAATTCACCACAAGAAACAGTAAAAATATTTTGGTAGTTGCTTCAATGATGGTGAATAAGCTTATTTAGACAAGATTCAGTAAAAGTGGAGGCGGGTAGATTGTGTGCTTTAGAAACGCCAGGGCAGGGACAGCTGTGAGCAAATTCTGCCCTGAACTTTGCCACATGCAAACTTGCCATGACTAGGAAAAAAGCCTGGAAAGAGAAACGTTCAGAATGTTAGCACAGAAATTCCTCTATCTCACCAGGGTGTCCTGCTGCCTCCAAGCACAGCTCAAGTGGACAGTATTCCTACAGAGGCAGGAAAACTGCTTGACAAGCTGCCAGGCTCCAAGTCTGGAATTACTGAAGGATGAGCCTCAAAAAAGTTCAGAAGATCTGTTATGCTTGAAAAAGCACCTAAAATTAAAAATAAAGGGCCAAGCCCTGATGTCTTTGATCATTCTCATTTGAATAAACTCCTACTGACACAGTCCAGCCCAACAGACAACGACCGCAGAACACGGCCCTGAGCTCCTTGCTGAAACGCATCCAAAGTGCTGGAGTCTCTTAGGTCTGGAAGGAGTGTGAACCTTTCCCATCCCTGCAGAGGTTAGAATTACTGCAAGAACAAATCCCAATGAAGTTATTTTGACTCTCTTGTTCCCAGTCTCAGCTGGACCCAATAAAGACACTGATGTACACAAAAATAACAGTAAGGAGAGAATGACCAGCCTGGGAAGCCCATGTGCTCTTGTGTCTCTGCAGAGCTGCTCTGTGCCCAGGAGCTCAGGGCAGAACATGGGCACCCTGCAGCACTGCCCACCTCCCTCAGGAAGCTGCTGGCTGGCTGTTCATCCCTAGGGATGAAGTAGGAGTGATGTCAGCACCACCATCTCCTCTTTCTAAGGAGTCCCAAACACATCAGTCTCTCCCACATCTCAACAGCAAGATGGTTTCACCCACTTCAGAAGTCAGGCTCCACTGTTGTGTTTGTGAGTGCTCCAAAAAGGGGATAATCGGGAGAAATGTGGAAAGCATCTGCAGTATAGGCTGAATTAAGATTATCAGACATGCACAATATACAAAGATGTTAAGTTCTACCAAGCAGGGTTCTTACTCTGCACCAGTAAAGGCTGAAATTAGGATAATTAATTTTATGCATCAGAATGTGTCTTTATGCATTTTCTCAAAGGGACTCGTTGTAACATTCCCTTCTTCCAGCAAGTGAAAAATATGCTGAAAATGAAGTTGCAGGATGCTCTTGTGTTTTCAGTGGGATTCTTGTGGCTCTGGAACCCAAAGGAGCAGAGGCAGCAGCACAACCTACCAGAAGAAAATGTTCAGACACATGGAGAATATTCCTCTCTGTTTTAAGATTTTATGCAAGGTTTGCTCTTAGACATGGCCATAAACACTGTTTCAAAGATACCTGACTTCTTAATGCTTGTGCTGCTGAAGCTCCCTTTTGCCAGGTAAAAGATAAACTTATGAAGTACAGAAAGTAGTCACTCTTGGGTCAGAGGATGTAAGAGAGTGTGACTATTTTGGGGTAAGGGTTAAAAGATGTGGGCAAGGACTGATCTTCTACAGCCTCTGGGGACATCTGGAACCAGCTGCACCCTGAAGAGTGCCTTGGGAAGGACCTTGGAGAAAAGTCCTCTGCACCAGCTCCTATGGAGAAATTTCTCCTTACAGACACAGCACAATTCTTACAACTGTTCTCAGTGCAGAAGCAACAGAAATAATGCAACAACCACCAAAATCAGGCATCACATTAACTCTCCCTTTAGCACCTTTGGTTTCACATATTTATTTTTGGAAACATTTATCACGGGACTTCTCTTAAACTGTTACCCCTAGTCCTCAGCATATGTAAGATTATATACTTCCCTTTTACTGCATTTTAATTGCATGAGAAGTTTTTTAAGTCTTTTTTTTTTTTCTTTCCTGAAGTCATTTGGGACAAAAGGCATCTGGCACTGGGTATTTAAATAAGACCTGTCAGAACTGTAAAATTAGTTTTACGTTTTAATAAAGGTACTTTAAAAATCTCAAGTATAATTCTGTATTCAAACCATAAGTGTTCTGATTAAGAAAAGCAGATCCCATATTAAATCTTAATATAAAAAATAAATCAAGTACAGAACTAAGTCAATCCTCATCTGTGGCATTATAAAGAGCAGCAAAGAAAAGAGGTAATATCTCTAATAGCTTTTTTTGGAGGGGGGACATTCTGAGTTTAAAGCACTGACAGCAGAAAATCTGTATTATATTATATAATTTGCTATTTATCTCAGATTATCTAAAGACCCAAGCCACCTTTAAAGCTCTGATTCAGCCCCATGTTTCCATCCAAAATTCTCTCCACCCTTTCTGTCCTTGCTGGGATGGACCACCCTGCCCTCCTCTTTGCACCCTGAAGGGGTGGCCCCAAGGACCTGCATGGCAAAAGACCCCTGGAGGGGGTGGGTACCACACTGGCAGGGGGGCATCTCTGCTGTAGCTGTGCAGCCCACACCCATCCAAACTGGGATTCACAGAGCTCACTCAGTTTGGAGGAGTCTGTGATCAGCTCAGAATTGACTCCAAGGATCTGCAGACATACAGACAGAGGACAAACCCAAAACCAAACCCTCCTTCCAACACTCGCTACCCCATGCCAGCGAGCACATCCCTCCTCCCCACCAGGATACCTTCTGACTCCCCTCCTTTTATCTCCCTCCAGCCTTTGGAGTGCCCATGAAATTGGCCACCCCTACACAGACCTGAATATTTGCAGGCAGCCCTGCTGGCCACATCTGTGTGCCAAGCCGAGGACTGGCTGCGCCCACCTTTAGCATGGGAGGACAAAGCCACCTTTGAACCCTGCCAAGGTGACCAAGTCTCCCCACGTTTGCTGCCACCACCTGAACTCAGCAACCACTGCTGGGACACTCATGGCCAGCACCACCAGCACAGAGGAACCCAAGGACATACCACACTGGTGGGACAAGAGTCAGCCCCTGGCCAGCAGCATCTTCTCCAAGGGCTTTATAGCCCAGCACAAAGCTGCAGCCTGACCTATGCCAAAAGGGAGCCACTTCTCCATCGAGAACCCCAAAAGAAGAAAGGAACTGGCTGACATGAACTAAGGAGCTTCAGTGCAAGCTCCTGGTGGGGAACTCCCCGACCTTTAGGATCCCTTCCAAACCGAAGCATTCTGTGACCGTGGAGTGGCTTTCCAGGTGCTCGGCAGGCCTGGCCCTCTGCCGAGGGCACGGTGTGGATGAGGAGAGTGGGCAGGGAAGTGTCACAGGTGCAGGCAGGCTCGGGGTAGCCCCAAGCCCCAGCCATGCTGTCACCTCCCTGCTGCCAGCTGCCCAACCTGGCACTTCACTGCAGGTCACCTCCGGTGTGAGGAGTTAACGCTCATCCCCCAGCAGCACGATGAAAAGGAGACAAAAAAGCAGGATGCTGGTGAATGACAGCAGTGGGTGGCCCAGCCCTGCACACAACAGGCACAGCCAAGTGTGTCTGGCACCAGACAATGCTTGGGCTGGAGGTGTTTGGGGCAGCAGCGCCAGCGCTGTTCTCACAGCGGAGCACCCAGCCATGTCGCCTCACAAATCCACTCCTCTCCTCTCTCCCAGCTCTTCCCTGGGGTTGGATTTATTTTTTTTTTTGTGTTGTCCTTCCTGTTGGGATATCAGCAGCTCTAAAACTAAAGCAGGTCAAACCCCCTCACACGCTGTATTTAGAGCTTCCCCTTGGATTCCCATGGCTACCCTGCCATTTCCCCGCTGCTCTGGGAAGCGCAGCCTGATTTTGGGGTAGCAGCCTGACCCCTGGGCCGTGCCGGGCCTGACGTCAAGGGCTGCTAATGCAGTTTGCACTTGTGCTCCAAGGCAGGAAATCTCAACTTCCAGTGCCAAGGGGTTAATTATAATTTATATAGCAAGATCTCAGGCTGCGGGAATTTTTTTCTCCAGTTAATTAAGAGGTGCAATTACCTTTGAGAATCAAAGGGATATTCTGGTACCCAGCTCTGAGAAGCAGATTGCAAACATTTAAGACACAAGGACATCTTTGCTTTTCTACATGTTCTTAGTTTTTGATGTTGATCATTAACAAGGAATCATCGTATTTCTGATCCATCGTTTCAATGTCCTGCTGACCATCTGCCGGAAACCACTGCAAGAGGGTAACACAGAGAATTGCTGCTTTCCCTGTGATTACCTGTCCTTCCAGCAACATGCTCAGCTGGCCCATCATATGCTGCTCAGAGCTCTGGCAAAACTTCCTGCTTATTAATTGACAAAGCTTCATGATGACCTTGAGGTGGGCAATACCTAACAGCCCAGTCTGTGCTCAGACCACAAGCTCAGAACTATTTACTCCCAAAGCAAGCAGTACATTGATGAATGTTGAATTAATTTAATAATAATGATTGTATTCATTTGTAAACATTATTATAAGTAATAAGTATAAATTGATACAATAACTATAATAAGTATTGTATTAATTTAGTAATACATATTACTAAATTCTCCCACGGCAGCCGCTCTGCATTGTCCTGTCCTACCCAGTGGTGCGGTACAAATCAGAGGACACCAATTCCACCCCCTCCCACAAGCTCTTCCCATCAGCTCTTGCCTTCATGTTTGTGCAGACATTTAACAGATCCAGCTCTTGCTTCTCACCTCTCCCGGAGGTGACTGCTGAGCATTTGCAAGGGGTTAATACAGTTGAATATTCAGATGTGGGGAGAGGGGCATCTGGGCTAAAGACAGCAGTGAAAGGTTCTGGGGAATCCTCAAAATCCTGCTCTGGGGAACTCAGCAGAGTTACACATGCAGCACAGGCTGCAGCCTCAGCCTGGCTTGGCACAGACTGCACAAATAAACCCTCAGCCATTCATTGTTTTTTAGGGATGTACTGGGCCATTGCTCTCTGGGAAATGGAGTGCTTAAGTTAGAAACTGGTGCCTTGCAGTTAGTCGTCAGCAGCCCACACACACTGCAGGGCTCACACACCCACAGCAGCAGCCTCCACCCCGACCCAGAACACAGCCAGAAGCAGAGGTGAGGCTGGCAGTGGCAGGAAGACCAACCTTTCCTCTAAAGAGGGGATTCCAAGTAGAAGATCTCTCCACGTGGGTTAGAAATTAGGCTCCTGCTGGCAAAGCCGACAGGGGAGCTCAGCAGCTGGTACCCAACATCAGCAACTCTCTAGCATGAGTTGATTACACTGTGGCAGCTTTATCAGGCTGCCCTTTGATGTGCTGACAGCAGCCAACTGGCTGTGTGAACTTGTGGCCGTGCAGGCAGAAGCACACATCCCAAAACCACACCACGTGAGGCATTTTGTTAAATGAGGAGGAGATAACACACAGCTGACACCTCGGCATGGAGAGATGCCTACTGGCACTGCTCATCTCACAGGGACCTCCAAGAAGCTCTTTTAGACCTGACAGCTGACTTATCCCACAGGTATTGCCATCTCTGGGAGGCATCCTTTGGTAGGTGGCTGCCAGAGAAAGTGCACATCAGTTGCCGTGAGCCATTTTACAAGAACATCTACAAAACTCCACAGACCTGTACCAAGCAGAACATTTCCAGTAGAACTGAGCCCCCAGATGGAAAAATCTGTTTCTCTTCAGGAGACTAAGCAAAAATCAGGAAGGTTTTCCTCTGCAGAGGTTGAGAATAATCAGGGTAGAAGATAGGATGGCAGTTTTTACAGCATTTATTACTCTACACAGGAGGGCACAGTGTAGAGTTGCTCCTTGTTGGTGCAAGCAAGAGGTTGGGAAAGAACCTGGCTCAACCCTGGAAAAGTCAAGAGAGGGATTACAAAACTATGCCTGTAGTCTCAGTTTAGCCCACAAACCTGCACAGCATTCAATGAAAAAGACTGTAAATGCTCCATCAGCAATACAACCAAGCTACATAGGAAAGAAAAAGAAGGGAAGGGCAGATCCAGAGGGAAATATATTTACTCCAGCATTACCTTTCCCTACAGCTTCTACTTATTGAAGAAGAAGCAAAAGCTTCGGTGCGCTTCAGGATACAAACGCTGACACGGAAATTCAGAGCCCTGAACCACTTCCAACAGGGAAAATATACTGACCGCAGTCTCTTTGGAGGTCAAACAAAATCAATAGCCTTTCTCTCCAGTCTGTCTCTAAACTAAGCTTCTTTCAAAGACATCCAGAGAAAATGGATCATCTTTTGTTGTTGTGTGTGGTTTTGGGTTGGGCTTTTTTTTTTTTGTTTTGTTTTGCCTTTTTTTTAAGTGGTCAAACATTTATAGAAGCATAAGAACTCCTTCCTCCCTAAGCATACTGAAAGGATTGTATAGAAGTCATCACTGCCCATCAGTTTTACTACACAATAGATGAGTTATCCACTTGTTGGGGAGGAAACCAAGCTGGAAGCTGCTTAGTGCTCTGCGAGAGAGGAAAAAATAAATCAATGCATTTGCTTGATTGGGGTACGTTTAAAGCTGGTTGTCAATTAGTTCAACACAGTTTGCTGTTAGAGAGCACAACAATTTAGCCCCAGGAGCTGAAGTTTGCTGCATTTCCTCAGATTCCTCCTGCTGAGAGACAGATATTGGCTGCAGCCAGGTCAGGCACAGAGGAGGAGAAGGGGTGAGGCTGAAGTCATAGCCACAGAGTGAGAGCCTGACATTGGATACATCCAGTGGTGGTGGCCTTCCTTCTGTTCCGAGCACACAGCACACCACACTCATGCCCAGAGAGGGACAGAGATGACAGCTGATTCTCACCCTGGTACACAGTGTGCCTCTCCCCTCCCCAGCACACACCTTCTGAGATAAACTGCAGCTTCCACACCCTTGTGCAGATGGTATCATCCATTCCACACAAGTGGGTCACCCCAAGCTGAGCAAAAGGGCAGAAGGACCAAAGGGGGAGAAAGAAAAACTTTCCCTGGCCTCCAATTTTTTAAGTAATACGAATTCTTAAAAATCTCAGTACAAAAATCACAAATGGGGACAAACCACAAAAGTCACTTCCCAAGGGTCCCACTGAATGCATCTGAAGGGAAATCACTGCCTTCAGGGCAAGGGGTCACCAATGGCTTTACCTGACAGTTCTGTCAATCAGTGTTTAGAGACACTCTTCAAAGCAATAACTGAGACTGAGAAGACTCTCAAGAGGTGACCCAGCTCAACCCTCTGCTACAAGCAGGACCACCAGGGCTAGGGGACCATCGTTTCTCAGCTGTGCTCCAGCTGCCCTGCAACAGGTCACTCTCTGAGCCAGTGACATCCTGATCTAAGCACACCTAAGGGTGGCATCACTGTGTCACAGGCATGGCTGGAGAAGGACAGACACATCTACAGCTGACTGGGGCCCTAGCACCAAGCAGGACTGAGCACTGACCCTAGCAGAGTGAGCTACCCCTGGCCATGACCATGAGCCTTGGGTACCCTTGCAGCCACAGGAGTGACATTTGCCAGCAGGCACCCATCCCACACTGCAGGACTGCTGCCCCAGAACCTCCCGAGCACCCATCCCACACTGCAGGACTGCTGCTGCAGAACCTCCCGAGCACCCATCCCACACTGCAGGACTGCTGCCCCAGAACCTCCCGAGCACCCATCCCACACTGCAGGACTGCTGCTGCAGAACCTCCATGGGCTGTGATCAAGCCACGCTGCATCTGCAACTGCCCTTCCAAGCCCAGCACACCCTGACTCACACCACATGAAGTAGGGTTTGTTCCCTCAGCCCATGTAAGGGGCACCTCGTTTCTGAAAAACACATTTAGCATTGCATCATTAGGATCTCAGTCCTGTGCCCACACGGGTCTAATGGTGCTGGAAAATCATGGGGAAGCTCAGAACAGGCTCCAGCAATGGTGACCATCAAACATCCGCTCCAGTAGCAGCAGGAACAGCCAAGGCTAGAAGCTAGAAACAAAAGTGCCGTTTCTTTGTAATGCTTTTTATCTCCCCTCCTCCAGCCCCCCCAGGTGGGGCAATTTACCCGTTGACTATAAAGCTCTTACATGTGCTTGTTAGCACCCCCAAATTAGTAGGTGTAAAGTCAATATCCTTTTGCCTATTTACTCCTAATGAGTCGCCAGTCAGAAACTTCACTTGAAAAAAACGGTTACAAATGCAGATGCCGAGGCAAATGAAATAAAGGCAAGAATCACAAACGTTGCACAAAGGCAAGGGGTTGGGCACACCGCACAGCACCAGGCCATTGTCACCGGCTCAAACCTAACAGCTTTGATTTGCCTCCCACCGGCTAAAATGGTTTGAAATGCAAGGTCTGAACAAAGGTGCAAGACACAGGAGGAATGGGAGGCACTGCTGGGCACTTAATCTCCTTTCAGTCTCACACAGGAGCTCCAGGAATGGCTCTGTTGAAGTCCGTGGAGTTTCAGGAGTGTAGGAAAAAGGATAATCAAGCCTTGGCTGTAACAGAGATCCAGCCCTGTGATCCCTCTATGCAACCAGCAGAAACCTTAGTGGGATTTATGCTGAAGTTACCTTTAGGCAAGTTCCTTCGGCACTGGAACCTGGGCCTACATCACTGATCCCAACAGGACAAGACCAGCTTTTGGGAGCTGCCATGTTTGCCCTCCAATCAACCCAATATGTGATTTGAAACCAGGAGCCCAAAGCATCCCCCAATCTGCTTCAGCATTCACCCCCGCAAACTGTGAGCCTTACAGCTGTCCCTTGCCAAGCATGGGGACACCTGGACAATATTTTTTAGATTTATCTGGTGCTTACATGCCATCCTGCTCCTAGCCCTTCCCTGCTGCTTCTCTACTCTAAGGTCCTTACAGCCTCCAGAGGCTGTGGACGACATCCCCTGATGCTACAGCTCCCCTCTCACATTTCAGCAGCCATTTCCTCTCCTGCTTGTCCTTCCAAAACCACCTGAGAATATCAGCTGTAAGCCAAAACACAGCAGCTCGAAGCCAGGATCCCAAGCATGTCACCCACCATGTGGTCAAACACCAAAGGCTCACATCACCATTGAGCTGCTCAGGAGCAACGTCTGTTCCTTCTCTGCCCCGCTAGCCCAGCTCTGGGATGAGGCCAGAGCAGCTGAGCAGCGGAAGAGAACAAGGACTCCTCTCCACACTGCTACCTGGGGCCAGACCCTTCCAGCCACAACAGGTGCCCGATCAGTGCTGGAGAATACCCAAAACTCCAAATCTCGTCAAAGCTGAAGAAGGCAGGGTCACAGCGGATGGCTGGGTTTTGTTCATATTGCTTTGGGAAGAAAGGCACCATTTTTGGCTGCTGTGAATGCAGAAGAGGAGAAGGCCTCTGGGCACATGTTTCAGCTCACAGAGACAAGGGCAAAAATAATCTGAGCGCTACCCAGCCATGCTCCAAACTCCACCACTCCAAGCAGCATCAACAACAGACAGACACATCCCCAAGGCAGCTACAGCACAACTCAAGGACACAAAGCTCAAGATATATTGGGAAGGTCTCAGCTCCTATGTCACTACAAAAGTATGAACTGTCTATTATGGGCATTCAGAAAATACTGGAAGTTCTTCAGCGGCCATAGTGGGCACTATTTATTGCTGGCACAGCTCATTAAAATGGATGCTCACAGAGTGCAGCCACATGCCCACCTCCCTTGAACCCCAATACCCCAACTCTTCCTCACTTGAAGAAAAAGTAGGTGTTTTTTCTTTTTTACTGGGACTTCTCACTGCCTTTACATCAAGCTCGGCTTCCACTTCTTGCGAGCGCTGCAACCGCAGACGCTCCACACGTGTTCTCCTCTGCATCCGACTGGCAAGCAGTCTGGAAAATGCCAGTATTGGAACGGGCTGGATTCAGCAGTTTCTGAATGCTGATCGGACACTATTTCATTCAAGCCACAGATAGTCATTTTTGGGGGGTATTTTCAGCTCCCTTTTTGGACTCTTCCAGCTTTCCAAGTGTCAGGCATCAGCAGTTTCTCCTCTTCACAGCTTTGTTATTTTTCACCTTTTGCCGAGCCTGGGGCTCGGTGCAGTCCTGTAGGTTCTGGGTGCTCCCCTGTTCTTGCAGATGGCCACGCAGCGCTACCGGCGTGGTAAATGTTTGCTGTGCTCCAGCTTGCAGCTGCGGAAATTCCTGACTATCTGGTTTTTCAAAGAGCTGAGGTGAAATCCAAGCGACTGAAGTCCTTATTTTTTTATAAATTTAACACCTTTCTTGAGGAAACCCCAACCTGAAAACAGGAACTGTCTCACAGCATCTCAAAGCACCAAATAATTACTTCTAACCAGGCTACTAGTGTGGTCTCCATTAGCACTGTCTCCTTAGCATCTCTCCATCTGTAAAGCTTTCATCCTGCTGGCACACTACAAGGTGAGGGGGTTCTGGGCTGAGGGACAGACACATAAGGACACTGACATGATGAAATTCATGCCACTTCATTACATGTGAGGAACAAAGTTCCTTCTGTGTCCAGTGTCTGGAGGGTCCAGCCTCAGTGTCCCACCACCCCAGCTCAGCCAAGCGAAGCAGGAGATGCTCCAGGTGAGTGGTGAGGCCAATGCCAACACGACCATGAGTCTCCAGGAATCTGACTTTAGGAGTCTCAAACTCCTAAGCCGAGTGAGGTTCCATGGTACTTTCAAGGAGGTGTAGTCTTCACATCAAGTTTTGTATTTCCCATCCTGTCTTTAGTTATGCAGTTCTTAATAGGGTTATTAACATTTCTCATTTTTTCCAAATGTTTCTTGTGAAGGAAAAAATCCCTTTGGCCACTTCACATCATGTATGAGAATGTTCACCCGAAGCAAAATGTACAAGAGCATTTGTTGACA
Source organism: Aegithalos caudatus (assembly GCA_013389925.1). Classification (NCBI taxonomy): domain Eukaryota; kingdom Metazoa; phylum Chordata; class Aves; order Passeriformes; family Aegithalidae; genus Aegithalos; species Aegithalos caudatus. The sequence goes on from WEIU01008635.1 coordinate 521,380, forward strand.
ATGTTTTCCCTCCTTCCTCTCTAAAGTAAAAGCAATTAAAAACCCTTTTGGAAATGCAGACTAGCCTATTTGTAGAGTACTAAGTTTGTCAATGACTGGCCAAATGTTTAGACACGGGAAAACCTCAGAGAGCGCAAAACAAGGTTTTGTAACAGGCACCAACACAGAACAACTTCAAGAAACCCAATACAGCTCTCAGCATTTGTGCACAGAGTCACTCCTGGCCTAGAAATATATTTAAAATTATGCAAACTTCTTCCAGAACTTCGTCACAGAACGGTTTGGGTTGGAAGCACCCTAAAGATCACCTCCCAGTGTCCCCCCAGCATTCCTCAGTATGGATTTCAGACAGAAGTAACCACTACACTGACAAGCACATGGCATTGCCAGAGCCATGGGGGAGAAAGGAAAGCCCTAAGTTTGTTTCTGTGTTATTTCATCTGAGCCAGGGAAGAACATTTAACAAAGCAGCTACTTGAACTTCATGGGAAAACACCATAAACACAGCAAGGCAGGAACAGATAACATCATATTGACCTGTCTTCAGGGGCTGGCATTCACATTTTCATAAAGTGTCTAAGAAGATAAATCACTATACTAATAATATTTGTATTGATTATCTAAACTGAAGCAGCAATCGACTCCATTGTCTCACTTCCTCTTAAATTGCTCACAGATGGGATCCTATTTCCTATTCTGCATTTCTAATGGGAACACTTAAATCACAATGCAGAATTATATACACACACAAACTGTTAACAAAAACCCTTTTATGACTTGCATGAAAATAAAAAAAAAATCACTTTGTAGCTCACTTTCCACTTCACGTAGAAATTAAAAATTAAAAATTATCAGCAGATCTCTAAATTACCTCGCTTCGTTATTTCTGGGTCCCTAATACTTGCTGACAGACAGGCCCTAATATTTCCTTTCCAGACCCCGACCAGTGCTGGTGGAGACTTGAATTTTTGACACAGAGTAAAAAGAATTTTTATTCCCATGAAAGTCAAGGCTCTTTAAGCTATCTCCAGATCCAAGAGTAGGGAAATCGAAAATCAATGTGGTGTCAGAGGGAAAATAAACAAAAGGTTTCACTGTTAGTGCAGGTACAAAACAAAGACTGGGCTTCAGGTACGATGCTGGTTGCAGCAGGAGCTCAGGAGAACAGCTATCAAAATCAGAAGTAAAGGAAATTGGCAAAAAATTAATTGTTCAAAATAGGTTTGTCATGAGTCAAAAAGGCTTGGATTTTTCTTCAACTTCTCATCCTGCCTCAGCAAGGCTTTTCCCCACCCTGGCACAGGCACAGAATATGGCAGATTAAAAACTAGAAATGTCTTCAATGTACAGACGGTTTGTATAAGACACTTAAAGTGTGTTCCAAACAGAACCTTTCAGAGCCACCAGGAAGGTGAGGGCAGCCAAGAGCCTTCGGTGCCCAGAGCAAGCTGGGAGCCCCAGCCCCAGCCCAGGCTCCTGCCCCACACACCGTCAGCAAACCCTGCCTGAAGCTTCAGCTCATCCCCTCATCTGCTTTCAAGGAACAGCTTCACCGCTGCCCCGCTGCAGAGCAGAAAGATGACGTTTTAAGGAACAAAAAATCATACAGCTCCCAGGGATTGCTGGGCAAGCAGGGAAAAGCCCAGAGCCACAACAGGCAGCTGGAGGGTGAAGGCTGCTCCGGCTCAGGCCAGTCCCCAGCACCAATATGACTGTACAGCTGCCATGGTGAATGATCATCCCCTGCGCTGAGGTCAGCTCTGCCCCCGGGCTAAGTAAGTGAAAATAAATGGTTTAGAAGATTAAAGGTCTTTTAAAAAATTTATTTGTCTTGTCGTGATGTCAAAACTATAATGGGAAGAGACTGGAGGCAGCGATACGTCGTTTAAATGGGAAACAGCCATCCTGACGGGTCAGCACAATAAATTACAAAACAGATCCCAGCTCATGAGGGATTTGGGGCTGGGCTGCACCGGCAGACAAACCCTTGCACGCACCTGTTCTTGGCAATAAAAGCAGCTTGGAAATACACGTGGAAAAATGGTGGAAATGCAGCGATATTTCACAAATCCAAGTTGCTGTTTGGACTATATCTCTTATCTTTCTTGCAGATAAATTCTGAGCCTTCCAGCCACAATGAGTTTAGTTTGTTGCTTCTGCCCTTCCCAGGAGAGGGATCAAAATTGATTTAAACCATTCCACGAAGGGAAAGGGTTAATCAGATTTCCCAAGGCAGCTTGCTCTTAAGGTGCCAGAAATACTGAGGGGGAAGAATGACTTGCTAAAGATGGGACAATGGCACTGGTATTTTGCATTTGTTTCCAGGCTTTCAGAGAGAACAAATGGGAGTCATTAGTGAAATGAATTTAGGGAGTTCTAAATTAGCTGTCAGGCTGCCAAGCCCGAAGAAGTGCTATGTCAGACATTAATTCTGGAGAGCACGGGACTACCTAAACCTAGGAAGGAATCCTGCAAAATTTAGAGTCAATTAAAGGAGGCTATTTTGCTATAATAATATTTTCCACACATATTACACCTCCTCATGGAACAGAGCCCATTTCTACCACAAATGAAATCTCTGGCAGGATGGAGTGTGGCTGATGTCTAGACAGCCGTAATGTGCTCTCCAATGCCAGCTCCGCTGGCATCTCAGGGCAGCTCCAGCTCGAGCAGGAGGTGGGGGCTGCAGGGCTCAGCACCCCGGCTGGAGTGGCCCCAGGGAGTGACACCCGTTTGCCTCAGCTCCTTGCTGTCTCTACACCACCCAAAGAAGCACATCTATATGGGGCGTGATGTCTGTGTCCAGAACGGCCATGGCATGTGGCGGTCACACCAGGCATCGTGCACACAC
>WEIU01008635.1:526240-551500 GCA_013389925.1 Aegithalos caudatus
AGAAAAGACACACAAATGAGAAGTGGAATGAATGAAAAAAAAAAAAAAAAAAAAAAAAAAAAAAAAAAAAAAAAAAAAAAGAAAAAAAAGCATCTGGACACTGTTGTGAATGTAAGGGAAGAAGGGAAAGAGGTGCTGAAACATTATTTGCTGTGCTATCCTAAAAACGGGCTGGTGCTAATGGGCTGGTGATGAGCACCCGGGACCTTCGCCCTGACAGAGCTTCCCACGCGAACGCTGAGCCGGCGTGGCCCTTGCCTGATGTCCCCTTCTCCTAATTGCACCGGTCTGTTGAGAGGATTCACGGCTGCAGCCAGCTCACGGGCACATTTTCCCACGTCTTTCTCAGACATTTCTCAGACGTGCTAGTCCTCCCAAAGCCTTTCCCAAGGTGCAATCCTTAGGCCACCAACCCAGACCCCCGTCGCCGAGCGCTCCCGCAGCAGGGCCGGGCAGGAGCGCGGGGAGCCGCTGCCGTCCGCGGGGGTGGCACAGCCCTGAAGCCAGCGGAGCCCGGCTCTGTCACACCGTGCCAGCACGGACAGGGTGGCAGCCAGAAAGGGCAGGAGAGGGGAAGGGCAGGGGGCACTCCGCCGTCTGCTGCGTGGGAGGAGAGGTGTCCTCCTCCAGATGCAGACCTGACCGGCAAGACGGAGATGTGGATCAAAAGTTTGCAAGTGTTGAGATCCCCAGACCCCGTTTAAGCCTCTCTCTGGTCTTGATCAAAGGTTACTCCATAATAATGCCCCGGGGGGAGGGGCTCCGGGCACATAATGAGCCCTGTGTCATTGCCTTTGTGTCCAGGTTGGGCTGTAACACAGATGGTTCTCACTCCAGTAACTCCGACATCTCTCCCCCCTCCATTATCCCAGACAGGAGCTTTGCGGTCCCATCCCGGCCCGCCGTGCCCCACCTCACTGTCTCCCCGATTATCATGCTCCGAGTGTTCCGTGCCAAGGACCAAGAGCAGATTTCCATAACCTTTCACAGGGCTGGGGGGGAGAAGGGTCCCCAGCCTCGGCGAGTTTGCTGAGGAGGCTCCGGGGACGGAGCCGGGCGGGGTTTGGGTGTGCAGGCAAACAACCCACGGCTGTTTGCCAAACAATCCGGCAGCCGGGAGCAGGGGCTGGAAGCAGGCAGAGATGCAGGAGAGACGTTTGGAGGCAGGCAGGGATGCAGGAGTAGAGACGTTTAGAGTCAGGCAGGGATGCAGGAGCTCTCGGTCGGGAATCTCAGGCTCTACCATGGCAGCACCGCCCTCGGCCACGAGCACGCTCCCGCACGCGCGGGTTTGTTGTTCAGACACGATTGCATATGTATGAAGGGGACAAGATGGGCTTTGACACATAAATTAGCACTTGTCAGCTGCTCCCGGGAACACTTCCCTGCTGCACCCACTGTAAATGCCGCCTTCTTTCACCGAGACGAAATCTCCATCCCGGCACCTGACAGCCACCGCGGGCAGGAGCCCTTCCCGGGTTTGCACATCAGAGCTCAGGAGGATGAACGCCATAAAGTGACACAATAACTAGCAGCCAAGTGGCACTCCTCACTCCTACAATATCTGGAAATTTGGGAATGACAAAGGACAAGGTTGATGAGACCTTAGGGCAGGGCTTTCTCAGAGGGGCTGACCCCACACAAGTGCCTTAGGGGGGTCACTTCCTACCTGCCAGGTGCTCTCTGGCTATCGTATCCCGTGGCACAGCACACGCTGATCCTGCACCCGTGCCGGCAGCAGCAGCCGCTGCCCTCAGCACTCAGCATGTGCCTCATCCATCCTGAAGCTTCCAGAGGGAACAACCGCTCCCAGATTTTGACCTGCCCTCCTCGTAGCTCAGCTCCACCTCACCAGTGCTGCACCAGACAATACCACACGAATGGCTGAGCCAGAAAACTCTCGTACACCTCTGCAGCAGCACAGGAACGCATGGGGCTGCACATCCCAAACACGAACAGGACCAGGGTTCTCAACAGCCCTAAACTCCTCACAACAGCCAACGAGAATAAGAGCATCTCAGCAGCAACCTTCTCAAAATGAACCAGAATTACAGCATTTTCCACAGCCCAGCCTCTTAGCAGCATTTCCAGCATGTTGCTTGTGAGCAGATCACAAGAACAGTTGAATGTACTGCTAGCACAGGGTAAGTATTGTTTTTCCTGCAAGATCCACACACTCAGAGATTCAGCTTGAGCTCTGGGGTACTCGCAAACCTCTCAAAGTCTATTTTCAATTCAAACCAAATATCGCACCACCTGAAAAGATAAGAGTGCTTCATTCAAACACTGGACTCAACCAAACACGAGCCCAAGAGTTCATGGGAAAAGGACTTCCCCAACCACCAGTTTAGGTAACACACTGTGAGCTCATGGTTTGGACTGAAAGACATTCTTCTTTTCAACCATATACTAATAAATTGGGGCATGGCAGTACTGTGGAAATTGTCTCCAGCTGGGAGGCAGCACCAGTAAAATAAATTTCATGCTCTTAACCTGGAAAGAGTTTTTTCCTTTTATTTTGTTTTTTATTGCTCTTATTATTTTTCTCCCAAGAAGTTCTTAACACAACACCCTGGATTATTTTGACCTGAAGTCTGGGAGATCCCAGTAAATATTCTTACCATATTTATCTCCATCTTCTCCTTTGGCACTGATCCTCCTGCCGAGCACTTGGATGTGTTTCCCACTTGTCCTGCTGTAGAGCTGATAGAGCCGAAGCTGCTTCCTGCTCACATCGTCCCTCGCCCGCGTCTGGTTCTCCACGTGTATCCGAAAATCCACATTCTCCTCAGCAGCAAACATCTGAGACGGTGGGGAGTGGGGAGAGAGAACAGAACACACCTGAGCACAGCAAGGCTCTGGGGCAGTCGGGCTGCACACCAAGGGCACTGACACAGGGGGACTTGGCTTTGGCTGCCCTTCACCTGGCAGTGGTGTCAGGCACTTGTGACACCAAAATTCCACCCAGAGCTGGCTCCCCACAGTAAAGGAAACCCGGGGGTTACAATCAAACTGTTTTTGAATAAAAACTTCTGCTCATCTCTGTTTTGATTTAATCCTGGTCAGTCACATTGATCATAAATTAGGCTCTTCACTGCATATGCACAGCCTCTACCAGGTTACATGAGCACAAACTGGAGAGTGGGCACAGCCAACACCTTCTCAGGGATTTGGTGCATCACCTTCAGCAGCTGCATGGATTCTCTGGGTTAACTGCAGGGAGAAGTCAAGAGGAAAACTCTTTGTGCTGCCCTTAGACTGGACTTGAACTTCACTCTGGCATAAAATCCACTACAATAGAAGTGTCACTTGTACACTCCTCAGCTTAACTGTTTGGCCATCTCTGCTCTGCAGTGAAACCACCTCACGGTCACCGTCCATGGATGTGTTTCTGCCCACCTCAACAGGACCACAGGAGACCTCTCATGGGGAGGGATCACGAGGTATGGTGATAGTCAAACCAGCTTTTCCACCAGTGGCTGTGATCAGCAGGGATCTAACAGCCTCAGCTACCTCATCTGTTTGTTCTGGACAAGGGAGTAAATTAACGTGAGTTCACTACAGCTTAAAATATTACCATAAACTTTTTGTTTCATTTCCTATTTTAAGTATTCCCAAGAAATATAAAAACAGGAGTCCCACTTTTCCTTCCAAAGAGTCGCCCTGACTTGCCCAAGGTCAGAGGACCTGACAGCCCTCCCAAGGAGGAGACTGGGCAGAATGCATCCCAAAAGCTCTTCACACCCAAACAACAGGAGCACCCAAAAATTGCTTCACAATCTGTCCAGCTGTGATCTGTGGAGCATTTTCACCACAACATCCACACTGTCCACTCCAAACTCACAGACAGGCAACACTTTGGTATCAGACTCCCTTTACAGGACAATAAATGACTTAGAAACATGGCCTGCAAGCAAAAGTGTTCTGGTGTATCAGTGTGGGGAGGGAACAGGCAATGAAAATGAAAAAAGTCAATAAATCCTTGTTCAGGTCCACTCCAGACTAAAACATGTACAGAAAGTGGCCACAACACACCAAATATCTCCACTTCAGCCTCCTGCACATCATCTCATACCAGCAAATACTGCGAAGCCTAAAAGTCAAAACTTCAATAGAACTTGGCAGCATTCCCAGTTATCTAGGGGACACCCTGGCCCCTCCATCAGATAGAACACCTCAGGCAGGCAGTGCTGCTGAGCAGCAGACCTTCAAAAAGCACCCTGAGCCAAAGCCCAAGTTCAGCACAGCAGCAACAGCAATGAGGTGCCCAGTGCTGCTTCAGGATCGCCTTCAGTGCTGTTACTAAGAGCTGGGACTCTGGTATTTGACATTTTGAGGAGAAAGTGATTCAGCTCTGATTTTGCTATCAAAAGCCCATAGGGAGCAGAAGGCACAGGCACAGGCTGGGCAAGGGAGGCTCAGAGCAATGCTGGGACATTCACAGTGATGTCAGAGGCAACAGATGGGGGTCACAATATTTTTTCCCACTCTCAGAAAGCAGCGCAGCCAGGAGCTGTGAGCCAGTGCCCGGGATATGAGAGAAGGAGCACCCCTGGCCAGAGGGCATGGCAGGGTGCCACAGCAGGATGCTGACAGAGCTCTGGCCAGCACAGACCTGAGCTCTGCTTGCCCATTGCTCCCCAGGCACCACAGCTACACCTGAGTACAGCAGGCAGGATTTTGACAGAAATCATATTAATTTCTTTTTCTCCTTGCTACATCTTTTCTTGCTTTCTTTTCAAATGCCATTGTTGCAAAGGATGCTAAACTACCCAACCCAGAGATGTTCCAGTCATGCTGACAGGCTGCCTTGTGCCCACAAAGCAAGGCTATTTGCAGCTAAAATTCTAGCTCCATCATTTTAAGATTTAAAACAGATTTTAAATCAAGATGACATCGTTACATTGCTTTCACCACATGTTAATGCATTTCACGTTTTTCTAGGAAAAAAAAAAAACAAAAAACAGGTGGGATTTGAAGTGGGGGGAAGGGCAGATTGTTTTGCTTTTTGGAAACTCCCAACAGAAAATACAGTCTGTTTTCCAAAACATGTTTTAATTCTCTTCTAGTTGTCTCTGGAGCACTCACACTGCTGAGGCCCCAGCCTGCAGCTGCAGTGCCTTTGTGGGCTCAGGAGCACCTACGGAGCGTCCTGCACAGTGCTCAGCTCCAACATGTCACCAACACACCTGTGTACCTTTGTCACCTCTGTCTTGCCTAAGATTAGCTAATTAAGTGCCCCTTCCCTTTGTGGGGTGGGCACCAGCAGCACAGGGGGTGACATTTCCTCCTCCTCCATCCAAGGGGCTAGCCTGGCATCACCCTCACCCAAGCCCTGAAGTAGCTGATGCAGGAATCAGCAGGCGATGCTAACCCCAAAATAGAGTCAGCCCAGTGTGCATCCCTCCACCGCTTCCCTAGGAAGTGCCCAGTTCTGACCCAGGGCAAAAATCCTGGAGGAGGAACACACCACAGGTTCCCCTTGCAGCTGAGCTGTCCCCTGGCCAGAAGCTGTGGTCAGAGCAGCAGTGAAACCACACAGATTTAGCTGCCTGCTTAAAGATAAGCTCACACTTAACCACCCTGTAGAAACAGGATGCTCTGCTGGAGGGTGGCCAAAGGGAATTAACTGTGCCAGCCTGGGCTGCATCTGGCCTGCAGCAGAGAATATCAATACCCAGAAATAAAATTTCATGCAGTGTTGATTTCATGAGATAAAACCTGTTTGATCATTGCTGAAATCCACTCTCAAGGACCCCTTCCCTAGAGGGTCCAGTCCCTCAAGCAGCAAAACCTCTATGAGATAAGGAAGTCCATGTATAAATACCATAAGAGAGACTCTTCTATAAATCTCATAAAAATTAGTAACATATGTCTCCTTTGGCAACTGATCACCAACACTCAGTCAGGAAGGTCACCTGAAACCAAGTACATCTATCCCAAATACACTTGAATGCAGAAATGTCTTTAAGTACCTTAAACTGAAGGGCTTTCACTCCTGTTCACCAAAGCAAGTTTTCCTTTTTTGTTTTCACTATAGAAATGCTATTATTGCACATAAACATGTCATACACAAAGTGGAAGCCCTTTTTGCCTTTCAGTCTGATCATCCACACCTCCATGTAGGCAGCAAAACAGACCCAGGGTCCAGAGGTCCACACAACAGGTCCCTGAAAGGAAGGGCTGCTTGCACTTCCTAGCTCCTGAGCAGCACTGTGGGACACAGGAGACAGGTCTCTTCCAGGGATTTGGGGTTGTATTATGGTCTGTCTGGCATCTGTCCAGCTGGTATGGGCTGCAGTCTGTGCATGCCGATTTCAGCATCTCAGGATAGTGGTTTCATATAACTCCATCTCATTCTTTGGCAACAATTTATAACCTGCAAAATCCCAGTTGTTAAATCAGAGCACTGAATTTGGTTTCATTTTCACCCTCTCTCTTTTTCATTTCCATCAGTTTCTTATCATTTATTTGTCACTATACCTTATAATATACACTTACAATATACAGCTACAAATACAGTTGGCTATCCAGAGTTTATGCGAGGGAATAAACAGCATTTATTTTAAAAACAACCATTACCTCAAGCCCCAGAAGCAACAGAAATGCCTCACTCCTGAAAAGAAGCTGCTCTCCCTCATCTGTTGTCCTTGTCCAATCGTTCAAGGTGGAGCATTCAGTCCTACCTCCTTTCCCAACAGCCAAAGGAACCAGAAACGACATCTGTCTTCTAGCAAGTCCACAACGGGAGATTTTCACATGCTTTTTTGCCAAATGATTCTCAAATAAGAGTGGATTTCATTTTAAATGGCTTTACAACGATCCTTCAGCTTAAAGAATGACTCCCCTCTTTGTTAAATCCCAGATGGAGGGTGAGGGAAAGACCATTTTGCTGATGCAGCCTAAGGCTTCACTGTGCATTAATCCAAGAAAAGCTCAGGAACAGCAAAGGCCTCCAAGAGCAGCACTGTGATGTCAGCCCTGCACAGGCTCGTGCCCCATCTCTGCACTCTCAGATGCCTCCTGTGAATGGACCAATCCCACCCCTGCCAAGGTCAATGAAACCCTGGCCGTGCCAAGCCACGTTTACAGGATTTGGCTTTCCACCCAACCAACCTCCACACACTTTGGATTTTCTATTTTGAGCTTTCCAGTAACAGGGGATGTTAATCTGTAATTGTTCATGTCATAGAGTGTTACAGCATGAGATGTCCAAGGCCCACAGCATGGCCAAGTTAACTGGGAGCTGGACTTCAGAATTTCCCGGTGTTTTGCTATTTATGCCACAGAGCACTCAAAAGGGAGCAAACCATATGTCATTTCCCCAGCTGAACCAGGAATACAAAATCCCTCTCTCTAAGGGCTGTACCGATTGCAAAAGATAAACAAATCAGGCTATTCAAAGTCCTCTCAAACAGCATCTGATAAGCAGGAAATACTTATTACCTTTCAGCCATCAAATCAACCTAATATTAATGATTTTCTCCATGACCTTCTAAACACATGAAAGTTAACTCAATAAGGTCAACAAGAGGATATCCAAGACAGATCTCTCTCAAGCCCTCAAAGTCAAGGAACAAACCACGTTGCTTCCATGACTTTGGCAAAATTCCTGTATGCAAATCACAGCAGGATTTGCTAGTTCCCCATGACAGCCACCCTTGGCACACAGTGAAAAAAAATGCACTCCTTTTTCCTCCATTTAACTGCAAAGTCAATCCATCACCAGGATGTTGTTACCTTGGTGTCACAGAGCCTCATCCCAAGCCAGGAGGGAGAGGATGAGCATGGCTTGGGTGTGGCCATTTCTTTGGTTTAGGAGCATCTTTGGAAAGCAGCTGCATGCCCAGATTTTCACAGAGGGCACTTTGGAGTGAAGCTCTGTATGTCCAATGGGAGACAGGCCGTGGTGCAACCAGGCCAGAATTCCACAAATGGAGCTGAGCCTTTCCAAATAACAGAACTTAGAGCTTTGCTTTGGTGCTTGTTTCTTCCAGATACCCATGGAAAAATATTTTTTTCTTGAAAACTAAGTATCCAAAAATTTATCTGCACTTTAAGCCATGGGAGATGTCACCATGGATGGTGACTGGGAACCCTTTGGGATGGCCTGTGAGAAAGGACATGGAGCACTGTGGAAGTGGTTGTTCAAAGTGATCAGATATGAGATTCCACAAAAAACTCTACCAATGGCATTTACAAAGTACTTCACTTGAAATGCTTTGTGGTATTTCTTTTTGGTGAGAAAGCTGGAAAAGGAGAAGGAATTTGGGTGATGAGGGGGTCAAGCCTGCCCATCCCTTTGGATTTCACAAATGTTAAATAAGACCCAAAGAGAACACATTTCCAGGGCTTGGAATAGGGGACACAGCTCTGTGAGGTGACACATACTTGGATCCAAAAGCTGCTCTTCAAGTAAAGCCTCCTTTCCTCCAGAGAGCTGCTCTGTAGATTCAGAGAGGCAGACTGAATGTCCTGGGGCAGTGTCAGACCTCTGTTCCCTCTGGAACACACAGCCTGTGAGAACTGCAGCCATCACTCAGCCACAATTCCAGCAGTTCCGAGCCCCTGCCAGCCACACAAGCCATGCACTGCTACAAAAGCAACGCATCTGTCAGCCTTGGGATGGCAGGCACAGTGTTACTGAGCCTGGTATGAAACCAAGAGGGAGGCTGGAGTGAGTGCCAAAAAACTGGAACCTGAGAGTTTGAGGAAATGAATGTTTTATGGCCCATCAGTCAGCATTTGACCATTTTCTAGAGAAAGATGATGCCACCTTCAAGAAACTAAGTTTCTCCTTTTGACGGTGGAATGAGCTATACCCAAAACTGTGAAAATGCACCATTTGTGATATGGTGAGATTCCAAACTTGTTGCACCCTGGGAAATGGTTAATCCTGGGGAAGAGCAGGGTTTCAGCCTTGATGAATGACTTTTGGAAGCTCAGCTGGAAGGCAGCATGGTGCTGCCCAGGGCACAGCCCAGCTCCAGAGTGCAGCTGAGGTGCTGAAATGCAGCTCCCAGAGGGGCTCCAACCCCCCCCGGCCTCTCATCTCCCCCTGCAACTGCCTGTTCTCACTGGCTCAGAGCAGGTCACTGCCAGCAGCCCCAGGTCACATTATTGACAGTGTCACCACGAGCAGCAGCAGCTCAGCTGCCTGCACGAGGCAGCCCCAGTGTCCACCATGCCCCTGAGCTGTGCCCTGGGCTGCAGCACCAAATGGGCCAAGACTGAGCCCCCTCCCAGTGCCCCAAGGCAGCTCTTTCCCAGTGGGACCAGTTCCTGCTACCTGTGTTGACCAAAGCAAATCAAACCCATGCACCTCAGCTGAGGGAGATCTGTGGGATGCCACAGCTTGCCATGGGCTCTTCACAGTTTGAGTCTCCAGAAATACAGTTTAGACCTTAACTATTTTTCTTATTTTTCTCCAGTTGTGATATATCTTGATGATGATGATTATTATTAGTTAACAGCTGGTATTTTTTTACCATGCTATCCATCAGACAAGGAGCAAGCAGGGCTTTTTCTTTCTTCCTTTCTTTCTTTNTATATCTCTGCTATATACTTCCTCTCCCCACAGAAATATCCCTTCAAAGCTTGATATTATTGAGCAGCTTTCAACCATGCCCAGCAGAGCCATGTATTCTCTGCATTTGTCTGGCCTTTGTTTCTAGGAATGAAATACCAATGGCTGAACAGTGTGACTTCGTTTCACTCCTTCATTCCAATACTTGTTCTATTTCTATCCCACTGGGTCAAACTCACCTATTGTGAGACCTCACCGATTTCAATTACATCAGGGATTAATTTGTTCCATTGCGTTGAAGCTGTTAATACAATCCTGGCTGGCTCTAGATTAGAAAAGGCACGGTGAGACCTCCCTCGCAGGCAGTGTGTTTAACAGCAGTCTTGATCTTCAGTTTTGTTCAGCGGTGGGGTGGGTTTTTTCTTCCCTTTGTGCCCCTTTGCCCCTCTCTTTTCACAATCTTCCCCTTCCTTTCTAAATTGCCCTTATCAGAACTGGGTGGTCCCCCTGACTTCCCCTGCGCCTGGCCAAGTGTTGCCTCCCTGAGCCGCTGCCCGGGGCTCGCCAGGGAGGTCAGAGCTGCAAGGTCTGTCCTGACGCCACACAGATGTGACCACTCCAGCTTTGGCACCTCATCTCCCCACGGGGTGCACTCTCTGCTTCAGAGGATGTTTCCATGTCCATCCGTGTCCCCTGCACTCTGTTGACCAGTGGCAATGTCCTTCACATTTCACGTGGACCACGCTGGGCCCACATCCCTGAGAGGCTCCGTGCTGTTGCCACCACTCCTCACCGCTCACACCAGGACACACAGATTTCTCAGAAGTCATTTCACGGCCCTGTCCCTCCTCACAGCACTGCTATTGCTGCAAAGAAATCTGCAACAGGCTTTGCAGAGCAGCCCCCACCAACCCCTGTGAAACCATGGACCGGGGAGCTTGACATGCCACAACGGCCTCCACTACCTTAACAAAAAAAAGTCTTCTTTTCTTGATGGAGAAAGCACTCCTGCTGAAATAACCTGCCCTGCTCTGCAGGAATTAAACCCTTGCCCAGCAAAGGTGGCTCTGCACAGGTGAGCATAGGGCTGAGGGGCTGCCCACCCCACCTCAGCATGCTGCTGGCCAAGCACACGGGCTGTCCCCATGTCCCTCTGCTGCCCACCCAGCTCACCCAGGGCTGGAGGAGCCTGGGTGGCCACAGCAGTGGGGCTGCAGTGCAGACCAGGGCAGAGCTCCCAGCAGGGTGTTCCGGGGACAAAAGCTGCAGCACCCCACTAAAAATACTTTACCAGCAATTTGTTCACCTCTTCAAGTGAGACCTGAGTCCAATTACTGAGAAATCCGGCAGGTTCAAAGCACTCCTGGCCTTTCCTCTCCCCAGGACAGATGCTCCTGCTGCAAACCCGTTTGGCCACAGCAGTAGAGCAGAGTGGGAACCCTGAGCCCACTACTCTGAAATTGGCACTTCCTAAACCCCGGAAAAAGGCAGAGTTATTCACCCCAAGGACTTAAAATGTCAGTTTGAAGCACGGGCCTGGCAGGTTCAAGGTGACATCTCTGCTCTTCCGCTTGATACCAGCTCGGTCGAGACCTCCAAAAATACAGGAGCAAAGGCACAAGATACAGAAAACCTGAGGGATACTCAGGAAAATCCTGCCATCAGAAGGAGATGGAAAATCATCTAAGACCAACCTCCACATAAGAGAATAAACATTTGCAGGGACAGCACCTCAGCAGTGATCCAGTGCTTATCCTGGAAGCTCCTTTCTTCTGGTCCCCAGACATCCTCCAAGGAACACAGATCCCTGCTCCCACTGCAGAAAAGCAACTCCCTCTAGGGTAAAACACAGCAACTGCCGAGCAGTGCACACCAGGTCAGGGCAGGATTCACAAGATACCTCTTTGCATTGTATCTGCAAAGAAAACAGACCAACAGAGCAACAAGTGTCCCCAGAGCAGCTTCCAAGCACTGACCTCAGGTGAGAGGTGGCTTCTCTAAAAGCTGATTCAGCTAGGGACCTGACTGAACTATCCCATGTCATTTTCCTCTATCAAGTGTCCTCTCTGGAAGTCTTTTACTAAGCTCCAGTCAGTTCCATTCCTACTCATTCTGACAAGGTAACACCCAGTGACCCTCTGTGGGAACGGTGCCAAGGGGAAGGGGCCTCCTCAGGAGTCCCTGCCAGTCATTCCAGCTCTGTACCTGCTAACAAAAGGATCAAGTAGCAGTTTGGCATCCTGATTTCCCTCTGTGACAACCCTGCTTTCACAGAGTCCCCTTCCTGAGGAACCACAGGATGAATCATAGAATGGCCCAGGTTGGAAGGGACTTTAAAGATCACCTGGTTCCAACACTGCCATGGGCAGGGACACCTTCCACTATCCCAGGCTGCCCCAAGCCCCATCCAACCAGGCTTTGGACACTTCCAGGGATCCAGGGGCAGCCACAGCTGCTCTGGGCACCCTGTGCTAGGGTCCCACCACCCTCACAAGGAACAATTCCTTCCCAAAATCCCATCTCAGTCTACTCTCTGGCAGTGTGAAGCCATTCCCTTTTGTCCTGGAACTGCATCACCTTGTAAATTGTCTCTCCATCTTTTTTGTCAGCTCCCTCAGTGGTTCACCACTGCCTGCTTCTGCCAGAGGACTGATCAATTCTGCTTGCACCAGTCACCCTCGATGCCAAGACCAGCCTGTTGTCCCAGACCAAGGGGCTCCACGAGCATTCTTGCTGCAAGTTACAAACTCTGCTCCAGGCTGTCCCATGGAGCACCCACAAAATCCACCACCACTAAGAGGGAGAAATAAAAAATATCCAGGCTGGGTTGGTCTGTAAAGGCTCTTCCTCCAGGACACCCAGGATCAGCCCTTACCTGCCAGCCGTCACGGAACTTCTCCTCCCCAAAAGCACTTGGAAATACACTCTCGAGCCCTATTATCTCTCCTGTTTATACCACGTTCCCTCTGTTATAGAGAAATCTCCAAATAATTTATAAGCCCAAAAACTCCTGCACTAACAGGGCCATAGATCACATTTACAAACCCCATCACCTGCTGTTCCCAGGGCTGTGGGCCGGGGCTGGACCCCGGGAGCAGCTCCCGAGCCCTCCACACCCGCATGAGGAGGAGAAGGCAGCTCTGTTCTGCACCAGCCACACGTTTGTTTCCTAAGCATCCAGAGAGGATCCCAGCCAGTGTCCTGCCTCACTGTGGTCTCCCCACCCGAACTCAACAGAAGCACACAAAGAAGGGTTTTCTTTGCACTAAATCAAACCAGGGGAGCGGGATGTTTTTGGCTATTTTCCTCAAGGAAAGAGATTGCCCATCTAATAATCCCTAAATGGCCAGTGGGTTGTTAGGCTTTCATGTGTGCCTCTGAGCCTCTCCTCATGATGCCAGGTCCCTAGTTTTCTTTTTCATGGACTTGCAAAAGCCCTGAATAACAAAGTTCGTGCATGGAAGCGTGGACACAACCCGTAACTGCAGCATCCTGAACATGATACCAGAATAAGGACGCTCCCTGTGTGGCCCATGGATAAATAAAGCATTTCAGCAGCCAGTTCTGACAGATCATAAACCTCCACGAGCATAAATACCAACAACAACCCAAAAAGATTAGAGGGCTTACGGGTGAGGCAGGCTGGGATGATTTAGAATTGGGGTGGAAGGGTCATTATTCTGAATAGCTGGGGGTGAGTG
Organism: Aegithalos caudatus; assembly: GCA_013389925.1. Classification (NCBI taxonomy): domain Eukaryota; kingdom Metazoa; phylum Chordata; class Aves; order Passeriformes; family Aegithalidae; genus Aegithalos; species Aegithalos caudatus. The sequence continues at coordinate 539,468 of WEIU01008635.1, forward strand.
GGCCACAGAAATCAATAAACCATTCTGCTCCCAGGGAAGGAAGGGGCCACGCTAATGGTGCAAACACACATTTTCCATTCGAGGCCAGAGCTCTCTGACTCACCCAGCAAGGAGGGATAAGAGGGAACCCACTCCACTTCCTGAGGGACAAGGACCTCAGTCCATGACACATCCCAGGATCTGTCACTCAGGGCACAGCTCACCTGAGCCCCTTGCTGGGCACAACCTGCTGCTGGAGGCAGCTTCAAATGAATGCAGATGCAGGCAACGTTCAGCTCCATTAATTCCAATTTCCAGGCAGTTAATATACACCTGGTACAGGTATCTCAGTTGCTTTCAGCATCACCATCAAGTCAGAGCTTTTCCAGTGTCCAGTTCTAGCACTGAACAATCACCAATGGCTCCTGCCAGCACCAGTTACCTTCAAGCACCAAAGACAACTCTGGGATTTATTTCACCCTGATAGAATAACCCCATCTGGAAGTTTCCACACTGGCATCAGACATGGAGGTGGCCACAGAATGAGCCACAACAGCTCTCTGGATCCTCCAGCGAGGACAGACCCAGGGCTTTGCAGACATCTGTCCAGGCAGAGAGCTGCTGAGGCACAGAGTTCAAAGGCAGTGAGCAATTCTGTCTTTGGTCTTCCCCATTCCAAATTTTTCTACTTTTTTCCCCACTTTCTTTCTAAGAAATAGGATGCTCACTTTAGAGAGTGAAGCCTATTTATAAACAGAATAACTATACCATACAAATACACAGCTGTTTGTACCCAAGGGTACCCAAAGCCCATTTTTGGGACACACCAAGGAGAGAATCAGCAGCCAGTGGCAATGCCTGTTATTCCCATGAAGAAGCCTGAGCTCACAAGTGCACACAGGTGCAAATTGTGGCAGTTTTTACTCCTGCTGGTTGGAACTGGGTGCTGGTGGTAAAGCCCAGGGACCTGCTCTGCTCCCCCTGCATGAGCCAGTCTCCTTCTCTCTGCCTTTCCAAAGGTATTTAAAGAAAACACCCTCTAGATCAGTTAATGAAATAGCTTGAAGTTTCCCCAGCCCACATCGAGCTTACAGCTTGCAGTTGATGGATTTCGACTTTTCTTGGGATTTTAAGAATTTTTAAAACAAGTAATTGCATCTTCCCTCCAGAAATAAATTCCTCAATAGCTTCACTGCAAAAATATTCCCAGGAATGGACAATTCTGCTGCTTATGTACTAAAGACAGCCTGGAAAAAAAAAATCAGATTACTACTGAGCCTTATCAAAAATATGGCATAAACCATGTGTTGATTTTAATCCAAACCAAACTGTCAATCTGCCTCCAGGATCCCATATAACAAACATGAGCTGAGGGCCAGAAAAGAAAAGCAGGGTTTGTTTTCTAATAGAAGATTTCTTCTGATCTCTATTAGCCATGGTTCTGCCTGGAAATATTTACACTGCAAAGGCTGGGCAAATAGGATTTCTTATCTTTCTGCTTTGTTGAGTTAGGGAAAAGTCTCATTTGGTATTAATTAATTTAGATTGCAGGTTTCCCATTTTCAGGGAACAATTCTCAACAGTTTTGTAAAATGAATCTGTTTTTGAAATGCTATAAATAGGGGAAAAAATAAAGTGGTGCTAAAATCACTGAGGTTTTGGCTGCTGCATCCCTACACAGCTCAGGGGTACCATGGAGAACCCCACACATTTTGCTCCATCCATCACCAGTCACCAGCAGTGGGAAAATGCTGCTGGGAGGAAATTCAGGGCAGACACAGACATGGCAGACAGGCAGACACAGACATGAGACCCTGGGGCAGAAAGCTGGGGATCCCCCAGGAGCCCTTCCTTTGAGCCACCAGCATCCACACCCACAGCACTGGGATGATGTAAGGTGCTGTGCCTCATCCAGACATCCCCAGGTCCCTGCCTGGTCTGGGGATGCCCAGAGGTGCCACCACCCAGCACAGGGAAGCTCTGCCAGCTCAGCCTTGCTGAGCTCAGGTCAGACTTTGCACAAATTTCCTTTGGAAGTGAAACCCCACAACTGAACCTTGGGGTTGTGCTCAGTGTTTTGGCATACATGGTGATGGTGCACACTGGGGAAATCAGGCTCCCAGAAATGAAAGCTTAGCAAATAAATTCCATTTTCTTGTTTGCTACATTTAAACAGCAATTAAATTCCTATTACCTCTACACTTTCAACATAAACAGTACAAAGCAAGCCCTCTGCCTTGCTGGCAGACTGCTCTTATTTATTATAGGACAAGTGGGAATGGATTTAAAGTAAAAGGAGAGAGACTTAGATTAGATGTTAGGAAGAAATTCTTTCCTCAGAGGTGGTCAGGCACGGGTACAGATTGCCCAGAGAATCACAAAATATTCTGAATTGGGAGGTACTCATTAGGATCACCCAGTGCAGCTCCTGGCCCTGCACAGACATCCCAACAATCCCACCCTGTCCATCCCTAGGGGCGCTGTCCAAAGGTTCTTGGAGTTCTGGCAGCCTCAGGGATGCTTCATCCCTGGCAGTGCCCAAGGCCAGGTTGGACACTGGGGCTTGGAGCACCCGGGCTGCTGGAAGGTGTCCCTGCCCACGGCAGGGGTGCAATGAGATGGGCTTTCAGGTCGCTCCCAAGCCAAACCATTCTGGTTCTGTGATCAACAGGGCAGACTCTCCACGCTGGCCAGAGCTGCCCTCATTCCTCCCTTCCAGCCTGAGATGTTCCAGCTTTGAGAACCCCGACGGAAACACAGACAGAGTCCCTCCCACCCCCACAGCCCGGGTTTGGGCTGGCACGGCCCAGCTCCCAACAGGGAGTTCCAGGTTTAGCTCCAGGGGAAGACGGCAGCACTGCCTGCTCCCCAGGACAAAGGTGCCCTGCGCATGCAGCGCCCAGCGCTGTCCCTGCAGCAGAGCTGCTCCTTCCCCATCGATTGCTGGGGGCTGCTCCGATCTCAGCTGGCCGGGACCGTCCCCAATCACCGCAAGGTCGCGACCACAGGGTCAGAAACCTGCACTACATACATCATCATTGATTGTACAGCTAATCAATACTGCCCTGTGCAGTCCGACGCTGCAGCTCCCACCCGGGGACCGAGGCTGCTCATGTGGGATCAGAACCTTCCGACCTGGGAGAGTCACAGGGTCAAAAGCAGCTTGATGTTAGAGCCGGTGAACATGGGTGGAAATGGAGCACATACTCCACTCGCTGTTCATTCCTACATTCCTACAACCTAGTTGAATTCCAGCTATGGTTTGAATTCGGCTTGGGAAAGCAAATATGATTATCTGATGAGGATTGTACCCAACGCTCCAATGGGAGAAGCGAAGCGGCTGCACCGTGAGGAGATCACCCAGGCTGAGACAGGAGGGAAGTGACCCCGCTCCCCATGGTCACAGCACTGCCAGCTTTCCAGACCACCCTTCTCCTCAAATGGATAAAAAGCATCAGAGAAGTAGCAAAGTGCCCTTCTATCAAAAATGTCCTTCACACCATTTTCTAATTTATACTCCCAGGGCTTCTCATCCCAGCAGCCATGCCCACAGACACTCAGCACACACATTACACAGTCATTGACTAGGCTCACCACTGCTCCCTGCATTTTTCTGTTAATTCTGCATTTCTGTGCAAGAGCAGTTCAGGGTATTCAAAAAAATATAAAAGCTTTTTAACCGGCTGTCCTTCAAAATGATGCCAAAGATAGTATTCTAGCAGGAGAAAAGGGATCTGAAATACATAGCAGGAGAAAAAGGAACTGGGAGGGCTAAGGACTGCTGGGAATACCTTGTAGGAAGAGCAATCCATTATTAATTGCTGCATCCTAACATTTGTATCCACACAATATGACTTCTCTGGGACCTTCACCAAGGTTTAGCCTCCATCCATCTGGATTTTAAAAGATGATCAGAGGAATCACAGGGCACACTGAGCTCCTTGCTACCCTGCTTCTCCTCAGTGCCAGCCCCTCGATGTTTCCAGCTCCAGCCCGTCAGCCCCTGGCCACCACAAGGGCGAGTGCCAGCAGCCCAGCCTGCCCCCCCTCCCATCTCCACCTGGGTGAGCCCACGGGCCGGACTTTGCCCCCTCTCCTGTCATCACCAGCCACACAACAGTGAGCAAGATGTGCTGGGCCATTCCCCACTGCCCGCTTCTTATCACAGAATCATTTAGGTTGAAAAAACCCTCTAAGATCACGGGTCCACCTGTTAACCCAGCACTGCCAGGCCCATGGCTAAACCATATGCCTGAGTGCCACATTCTCACATCTTTTGAACATTTCCAGGGATGGTGACTCCACTTTTCCAGTGCTTGAAAACACTTTTGTTGAAGAATTTTTTCCTAATATCCCATCTAAACCTTCACTGGCACAACTTGAGGCCCTTTACCCCAATGCCACAGCCTCAGATGTTCCCCTCTCCTCCCACAGCCTCCAGAGCAATGTTTACATCTGGCTGCACCAGCAGCAAATGCAGCAGCACCGGCCCAGCTGTAGCCCTGCAGCCAGAGCAACACCAGCCCAGGCAGGAGCCTCGCGCAAGAAATCATCAGAGCCTTGTTCTGCACCCTGAGCTTTAGAGGTTGAAGGCATTCTGGCTCTCCCAGCTGCAGCAGAACCAAGCCAGGAACTCCATGAAAAAGCAAACATGGCGAGCAGCGTGTGAGCAGAGGCTGCCAAAGGGGAGGATGCGCTGTCACTATGGACAGCACTGCCATGTGGTTCAACCTGAAATGCAGTTGTTTGTGTGGGCAGAGCAGGCAGGGGGCTGAGGAAGCACTGCCCAGGGAACCAGCCCCACATGGAAGCACCAGGGGCAGAGCCCCACAGCCCAGCCCCTGCAGGGGGAAGACTGGCACGTTGGCTCCCACCCACTGCAGCCCCTCGGGCTGTGAGGAGGTAGCACAAAGGGAAACACACAGACCATGACAGGCTAAGCCTCCTCCTTCCTCTCTGTTCCCCTTTCTTTCTCTTTATGCTATGGCGAGGCTGAATGGCAATAAGGAAATACTTTGGCAGAGCCAGACAGTCTTTTATATTTGGGGTTTTTTTCTTACTTTCCTTCCAACTGCTTTGCCAGATGCCTAATCCTCCATGGACATCTGGAGAGGTACCAGGACACAGAGGCGACCTGCCAGGTAGGCAGCACATTGCACAGCTCTGCATAATTTCTGCTTGTACCTGCTGTTAGGGCACGGCAGGGGATCAAAACACAAAAACCCAGGGAAGGAAAGAAAAAAAAATATGTCGGGACCTGCCGGGCCACAAATACGCAGGTGGAAGGCCCCTGGTCTCAGCATCAGAGTACAGGAAGGCCATGCCCCGCAGCAGAGCATCTCACAGGCAGGAGGGCATTTAGGTGCCTCCCTGGGCCCAGGGCTCCCAACTCCCCCAGCACAACCCACCCCAGGCTTCCTAAGGCCAGAGCAGCTCACACACCCAGGCAGGTATCCCCATCCCTGTCCAGGCACCAACAGCAGCCATTCCTCTTTTCCCTTTTAAAATCACATTCCATGAACACATTTTTCACCTGCACTTACTGTAATAAAGTATCCAAATCTATGGAAAAACAAAGCAAAATCAGCTCTGCAAGAGAGAAGAGGAGAGAGCAAAACAGAGTCCTAGGGAAATTAAGAGTTACATAAAAATACACCCAAGGATCTGGGAAGTAGCTTTATAGATGCAAAATAATGATTTTCAGTCCCAGGGGAGCCTCTATCTTGAGCTCAGCCTCCCACAGCACAGGGAGATACCCACTGGCCCAGTTGACCAGCTCGCTCCTTTCAGCTTTCAGAAAATCAAATATTCAGTATGGCTGCCTGAGCCCCCCAGTGCTGCTCATCCTCCCTGAGCCTTCTGCAACCCCCAGCAGCATCCCACACCCTCAGAGCTCAGGCAGTGCCATCCGTTCTCTCCCACCTTGGTGTGCTACAGCCAAGCTGCTCTATAAGCAAAAACTAATTCTGAGTTTGAGCAGGAATTCCTCCTGTGAATCTCACTCCACTCCAAACCCAGCACCTCCCAGAACCCTGCAGCACTCAAAATCCCACACTGCTCTGAACCCCGCACTGAGCCTCGCACCATTTCAAATCCTGCACTGCTCCAAACCCTGCACCCCTAGCTTCCGTCCAGTCTTGTACTTGTCAGTGCAAGAAGGAAAGAAAACAAAAATACAATACAACCACCACACTGCATCCAATTAAAATCTGAACCTCCTAGAGTCCTTCTAGGCACTCTCCACAAAAATGTCCATGTCCATCTCTGTTCTTCTGAAGGACCTCACAAATCTCTGGAGCTTTGGAAAAGCAAACTGCACTAACACAGGGGTGCAGAGGGGCACCCCCAAGCAGCTCTGCTCTGCTGCCCATTGCCACAGAACACCCAGGAAGCCAAGCCCCCAAACACCGAAGCAGTTCACGTTTGTGTCAGCCTCGCTGGGGTGAGAATCTGGGAACAGCTTTGCAAATCTTCCTGCTAAATGTCTTTGAGAGGTCTCTGTGGCAGAGAACCTGTCCCAGCACTCTGATGGGCTGGAGACCTTCAGTGAGAAGCAAAGGCAGGCTGTGCCCATGGCAGGCAGCCGAGAGCTGCTGCTGGGGCACAGGCTGCACGTCGCCATCTGTGTGGGAGCAGGACCCACACCCACACTCAGGCGAGCTAAGCTGTCTTGCCTCTCCCACAGGAGAACCCCAGCACACATCAGCCCAGGCACCAGCCCACTGCCACTCAGCTTCCCTGCTCCAGCCCAGGCAACTTCTCCAATGTGCCTCCTCTTCTTCCGCAAGCCTAAGCTCTCCAGCATTCAGGAGGCAGAAGCAGGATACACAGGGCAGCTTCAGGACACAACACTTCATAGTCTGGTGCAATGAGTCAGCAGCAGGCAATAAAAATCCCTTGTGGCAAGCCACATGGTTGTTTCCTGGAGAGCAAGGGCATTTGAAACTGGAACAAACGATTTCATGTGTAACAGGACCCTGCCCCTCCAGGTTGCAGGCCAGCAGAGCCACACCATCAGGAACTGCATCTACCACCACGAGTCCAGCACGACACGAAGCCAGAGCCAGGGACCATCCCATCAACTCCACTCCATGACGGGGCCATGCACTTCCACTTTGCTGAGCTCCTCTTCTCATTAACTCAGGCTTTGCTCACGCAGTTTCTCTGGTCTTCTCACTGCCTACTGATCAAGGCAGGTGCAAAAATCCAAAATTTTGCAATCGAAAAAAATCAACAGAGAGTTGCCCAGCCTTTCACAGACCGCATTTGCCGTGTTCTGTCCTTGTCAGCATGACTTCTTCACCCCCGTGGAGCAGGAGGCAGGTGCTGGTACAGGGATGCTGTGCTGAGGACGTGGTGTTCCCAATCCAGGCTGAGCAGAGAGGGCAGGCATGGGATCACCCAGCCTAGGGGGTTCTGGGCCCCACTGAGTCTTGGTGCACAGGGCTTGACCAGGAGGGAGCAGCCCCCAGAGGCACCACCTGCGCCATCCCACAGTGCTTCAGGAGCGATGTGGGGATGCCCAACCCTGGCAGCACATGCAGCCTTGGCATCACATCCAGACAGACACTGTGCCACCCAAAGAGGACTAAAGCAGGTGGGTGCCCATCTGCAGGGAGGGCAGACACGAGAATAATCTTGTTGGTGACGTGCAGTACAGCACCTTGCCTTTGGTGCTGTCACCAGGAGGGAAAGGGTATGGCAGGCAGGGAGCTGTGGCTCCACAACAGCTGCACACCCACAGAAAATGGGGCCAGGCAAGGCAAGCTGTGTGGGGTGTGACCAGGACCTCCTTTGGCTTCTCCACAGTGAATCCCTAGAGCCATTTGGTGACCCTCACCACCCGTCCTGCTTGTCCCAGGGAGGATGGCCCCGGAGCAGCAGGCAGGGAGAGGAGAGGGAGCTGCTCAGCAGGCTCACGCCTCTGACATGTGCTGTGTGTGGCTTCGCCAGACCGCAGGATCTGGCTCACTGAACGTGTGGAAGCAACACTTCTCTGTGTCTCACTTTACAAAGCCCCAAACAATAACTGTCTGTCGCTGCACAGGAGCTTAGGAGAAACATAAGTTGCTATTGGCATGGCGCACAGCAGCCTTCCTCTTACACAACACCAGCAGATGTGAAAATAGCCCAGTGCTGCCTCGTGCGTTCCTCTGACCTCCTGTTTGCTTCTGGATCAGGTTCCAAAGCTGGATCTTAACCTACAAGAGTCATAAAAGCAAGGGATTTGGCCCTATCGGGGACCTCTTCATAATCTAAGACAGATGCACTCTGTGTAGGGGAACACGGCGAGGTTTATCAGGCAGGGAAGGGGCTGAGGCAGGACCACCCTCTGCACTGCAGCACAGCCAGGGCAGCACAGGCCGGCATCACCCCGTGCTCTGCCTGGCCGTGCCCTCGAGGTGGCTCAGGCAAAGAAGAGCTGGAAGCTCTTGCAAACCAGGCAGCACTCAGAACCTCAGATCCTACTGCTCAACTTATACTGGAGCTGCCTCCAGTCCCCACTTGCCCTGGCAAAGGTCCCGTGTCCCCAGACTTGTTATCCTCAGGGTTACTGGTGCTGCCAGAGCCAGCACAGCATGGGGCAATCCCCTCCAACCCCACAAGGTGCTTCTGGGGTTTCTCATCTGCTTGAAGAGCAGAGATTGACTCCAAAGCCAAATCCAAAACCACTCTGGGACATACAGAATGGCACATGGCAGAGAAATTGCTCCTGCAAGTGTGAAAAGGTAGGAGAATAAACTGAAGAATGCTAAAGAGGTGGCAGAGGGAGAGTTCAGTAACCATCAGGGCATCCCTAAGTTCAGTAATGAAAGGGCATCCCTAAGAACGACCTGCATAAATAAATTAATGTCTCCAGAGTCTGCAAGGGTATCCAGTGTCCCTGCTTTGGAACTGCAGCAACCCCAAGCATCAGAGCGACTTCCTAAGAGGCAAGAGAAGAAAACAAGATGGGGCATTGCTGTCACAGGGGAAAGGACTGGTGAATGGCCTGTCCTCCAGGCAGCCCTGTGAGGTCCATGGCCACTCCCAGGGCTGTGCTGCATCCACGCTTCAGCAGTGCTCCCCCTTGCCCCACCATGTGTTAGTCCCTGTGCTCCTTGGTGGAAATGTCACATGATGGCAAAGCCCTGGAGGAGTCCAACTCATCCAGGGGCCTAAATCCTGCTCCTGGAAACTCCCGACCCTCCAACCTCCCTGTGGCCAGGGCTGGGGAGCACCTCCATAACCCGCTGCCATCACCTGCCCACAGGAGATGCTACACCTACCCTGTCACCCACTGGTGGCTGCAGAGCGGCCTCGGGATCCATGAGAAAGCTTTAGGCCAGAGCTGATCCCCCATGATAGAACTGCAGCAGCCCACACATCGATGCAGCACAGCCATCATACGCGAGAAGCCAGCAGAACACACACAGCACACCCAGACCCAGACCATGGTGTTTCGTCCCAGAACCCCTCCAGCCCCACACACGCTGCAGGGATTTCTGCTTCCAAACACAGAGCCACAGGTACCAGGCAGCAGCAGAGCAGAGTAATTCTAAGACCAGCTCACAGGGCACATAGGACAAGCCACAGATCATAGCTTGAATGCAGGGCGAAAGGCAGCTTTAGAATATAATCCACTTCAGGAGCTCTTAAATCTCCCCAATACAACAGAGAGCCCTTTAAGCAAAACTAAACAACTTCCTTTAGACTAAATAAATATTAAACCTAAGTGATGCATTAATTTACTCCAGTTCACCAAAGGCTAACTCCTACCCAAACTGATCATTATTAAAGAAATCCTATAATCCCTTGCTCCCATTCAGGCTCAAAACATGTAATCCCGTGAATAAATCCAGAAAGAAAGTGTAACAAAATGGGCAATAAAAACTTACAGCATTCACATCTTTTCATCTACCATTAATACTGTAAACACTCACTCGAAGGCCCTCGAGTATGACTAATCTAATGTTTTGGCTCCCCACACCAATCGCCGAAGGAGCTCCGCTCTGCGTGTGACACCCAGCGAGCTCCGCCGCCCCTGCGGCCGCAGCCAGGACACCTCCGCAGAGCCCAGCGCAGCCGTCCCACCTCACAGCCCCCAAAATGCTGCAAAATCAGCACAAAAGGGAGCGAGTGTGGTTCTAATAGCACCAGAGCACAGAGCTTTCTTCTTTTTTCCCCCTTTTTTATTATTTTATTGCTTTGGAAGCCTGCAAGTTCCAACTGTATAAATGCCAATAACTTTGTTTTAAGGCTGCTGAAGTAAGAGATCAGATTTTAGCAAGTGCTTTCCAGGCAGTCAGCCAAACTTTTTCTGATTCACTAAAAGCACCGAAGGGAGGGGGAGAGGAAAGGGGCTGGAGGGCTGATTAACTTCAGTTACCGCACAAGCGCAAAAAAACCTCTCCCCGCTGCAAAGGGTTCCGGTGCCGCGAGCCCTGCGTAGCCCGTGATTCCTCGGGCTGAAAAAAACACGCACCAGAGAAACAGAGCGAACACCTCCCAACCGCAGCGTAATTTACAGCTGCGGATCCTCTCCTGCTGGGGAGGCTGCTCCGCCAGGGGAGGCTCTGCTGGTGTCGGGTTCAAGCTGCAGTTTTTGGACGGGTTGAGGAAAAAAATGTGATCGGGGATTTTTTGGATGGGTGGGAGAGCAGGCGATGGGCCTGCTTTGGGTTTTAGCTTGGCCAGAGGGATGAAGCCCTCTCCAAGGCTGTGCTCATCCAGGACCATCCCCTGCTGGAGATCTGGAGAGGGCGAGCAGGTGCAATCCCGGCCAAAGCACATCTCAGGGCCAAGGGTGGCACAAGTATCCCCCACCCGTGGCGGGAGGGTGGCTGGAGCCACCGGAGAAGTGGCACCTGCTCTGTCCGGCCCCGCAGGCGGGTCTGCTCCAGCATGCCCGGCTGAAGTCCCTGCGGCAGTGGGGCGCGTGGCCACGGGGACAGCTGCCATCCTCATCCCGCGGGCACCGGGGCTGCAGAGCCTCGCTCAGGGTGTTGCTCCAACGGCCTCATTCCTGCTGAGGCAGGATCAAAGGCTGGAGCTGACTTGGACGGCGTTCTACTGAATAATGGGGAGGGAGCTCGCAGCCTCCTTCTCTTGGCTGGGAAAACTTGTGTTTTTCAAAGCATCAGTTTTTGGGAGTGAGTTCCCGAAGAGGGGAAGAGGGAAAAAAAAAAAAAAAAAAAAAAAAAAAAAAAAAAAAAAAAGGAAAAAATGGTAACGGAANGGGGGGAGAAAGGGAAAAAAGGACGAACAGGAGAGCGCCAGCTCTTCCAAGGCAAGTGCATCAATCAACATTGTGCAAGGAGAGTCCAGCACTCCCTCTCACATCATTAGCCAGGCTAATGCGCTCCAGAGGATCCCGCTACGGCAGGCTACCGGCGCACCGGCTGCACCCCTGCCCGCACCGGCGGCCGAGCACAACCGGGCACGGAACGGGAGTGGAGCACAGGGGGGAGCCCCGGTCCAGGGCAAATGACACTCCAGCATCTGGTGCGGGGCTCAGTTTCATACAGCTATAAAAACTAGAGAGAAACAAGTGAAAGCCCCAGCCAAACCTGCCTGGCACTCGAGGTCAGCATGCCGCCTTTGTTTCTATTTTACAACCAAAAGCGAGAGAGGACAGAAAGGACACGTACCTGTACCTGAAAGCACAGCAGCAGGAAATGTAAACATCTGGAGAGGAGAAAAAAAAAGAGCAACAAAAGATCAAATGATGCGGTAGAATTATTAAAGTTGATAAATTTTTTTTTTTGCATTGTTTTTGTTTGCAATTTTTTTAAGGGCTCAGAGCGATGCTCTGCTTATATAGAAAGGCTCAGGTCCCCATTACCACCTGGCTGCAAGGAAAATGCAACCAGAGCCTCCAGAATGAAAGTNAAAAAAAAAGAAAAAAAAAAAAAGAAATATGCCATAATCCTTACAGGCAAGTGCAGGCTGAGAGCAGTGAATACATCGCTGGGCGAGGAGGGGGTTGGCCGGCGGCTGGTTGCTAGCGGAGCGCAGTCCCCCGCCGCCGCGCTGACATGGGAGCGATCCGGCCGGCGAGCTGCGATCCGCGCT
>WEIU01008635.1:552025-573117 GCA_013389925.1 Aegithalos caudatus
GCTCCGCACGGCTCGCCTGCCCTCCAGCGGCCGCTCCGCCGCCCCGCACCGCCCGCAGCCCCGGGGAAAGCCCACAGGCTTCCTCCGCCACGGCTTTGGAGAGGATTTTGGTTTGTTTGGGGGTTTGCTTTAGGTTAAAAAAAATAATAAAAAAAAAAAAATTCACACGCTGATAGCGTGTGGTAACTCCTCTTGTCTGAAAGCTCGTTTATAGCAGACGAGATGCCAGGAACTATTAACCTCCGCGCATAGCGGAACTCTCCAAAGAGCACCCAATGTCAGTTAACACCTTATTAAGTGAGAACATAACCATAGCTCAGAACTCTGAGCTTTCCAAATTCTCCACTGGAATAACAGCATACATCAGTGCAGCGTGTCAAGCCCAGCTGCTCCCACCCCTGCCGGGACCAAGGTGCTTGCTCCCACGGCACTCTCAGCCACAAATCAAGCAGCATCTTTAATCCCTGGAGTTCATCACTGGGAGCCTTCAGGTATCACAGGGTTTTTCAGCCCATAGTTTCAGGGCCAAGAGGAACAGAAAACATTAGGTATTAAAACAGTTATCAAAGCAAGTCCTTTTAAAACCTCCAGCACTAACACATGTCTGTGATGTATCTAACAGACTTCACACTTCTGGTCTTATGGATCTGCAAGTTTAAAAAGACCAAAACCCCAAACTGCTGTCAATTGCTGATGTCACCGACATCAGAGGCCCCATGCATCCCTGTCCCAGCAGTCCCATGGCACCTTGTCACAGCTGAAAGCTGTTTTCACAAATGGCCAAGAACATCAGAGCCGCCATCCTGAGCCCTACAAGCTGAGCTCACCAAGATGCCTACACTGGAACAATACAGAATCTGGGGACTCGCAAGATCACGGTATTTAGCTGAGATGTGAAAATATTCCATCTATCCCTAATCATCACCAATACCTCATTTCTTGGAAGCAGTTTGGGTGGCAGAAGCCCAGCCCATCTTATGCCAGTAGGTGCTGCTCAGTCCCACAGGAAAGGTACCCACAGCACAGGGTCATGCCCAGCATTTCCACATGTACTGGCCCCTCAACTTATTAAGTCCAGTATCTGCTGCCCAATGCACACAGGAGTTCTGTAAAGCCAGAGGCAGCAACTCCTCCAAAACCTTCGCAGTCGCCTGTGGGTGTGAGCTTTGACTGCTCCTCAGGCTTTTCACTGTGGCAGCCCCATCACCTGCCTTCGGGAAAAGGCTCCTCAGACAGCCACTGATTGCTCTGCCCAACAGCCAAGCTGGACCAGAGCTGCTGCACCTGACTGGAAGCAGAACAGCTAGAAAAGGAACTTGTGAAGTTGCTGCTAACATTTATCATTTTAATTGCCCCAACAGCAGGTAAAATTACAGCAGCTACAACAGAGCTCTGAGCTATTCATGGAAAAACTCATCCCAGGTGACTCTGGCCCAGACCATGCTGAAGAGCCATGTGCTGGCAGTACAGCTGCCCCCACAACCGTGACCTGAAGGACTTTGATACACACAGGCCAGGAGGACCTGGACATCTCAAACAGCAAGAACTGCCAGGGCAACAGCAGGGGTTGTTTTAAAGAGGGCACATGAGGGTTTTCTTCTTTCAGTTATTTCATTTGTAATCACACAAGTTCTTTATTTAAAACAGATCCATTCTTTGTGCCTCAGTAGTCTGGCAAAACCCCTTAATCTTTAATATACAAACAGTTACCTGGAGAATCACACCAATATTGAATGAGTCTCAGACTACCAGTCTTGAACAACACAGATGGGGCACAGAATGGAGAAGAGGCAGCTCATATGTGTCTCTGAAAAAATAGAAATATCATTTAGCTGTATGCTGTTATGAATATATGTGAATGTGTTTATATATATGTGTATCTATATCTATCTAATATTAAAAGTTCCACACCCAGACCTGTTGCTCTACTGCTAAAGGCTCATGTATGATCTGATTCCTAGCACAAATCCAGCCAGAGCAGCTGATGCCCACTGGAAAACCTTTAAGGCTATTTTTCTTACAGTATGCTCAGGGTGTGAAGGCTGGCACAGCATGTCCGTGAGAGCCTGACATTCTCAACACTTTATAAAGCAAGATGGGAGCTCCTGGGGTTACTGCCTTCCACTCACCCTTGCAAAGGCCTGAATTAAGGCTGTGTCCTACAGTGCCCCAGTGGCTTATTGGATTAGTGACCACCCCTCAGCAGCTCAAATCAAAGTCGGAGCAGCCTGACCTTTCACTTACAGGGCAGTGAAGGTGCTCCCGGGGAAATGAGCTTCGCTCACCCTGCTCCACTGGTCCGTATCCCACGAGGAGAGGGCATTTCACAGAGCATGGAGCCCATTCAATGGGCCCAAGGACTTTAGCGCATACTTGTGCCTTCCCACCCCAGACACCCCTTTGGAATGTGAAAGGAAGCCAGCAGGAACGGCCAGGATCTAGCCCCGCTGCATCTGGCACACCAAGATTTAAATTAAAATGAAAAAGCTGGGCTGATGTTTTACAAAGATCAAGTTCAGTTCCACATCCCAGCCCTGCTTCCGGTGAGCAAATCCATGTGTGGTTTGCTCCTGTCATCTGCATCTCCAGCCTTGGGTTGTTCCTAAAAGCAAACTTTACCTTTGAGAAAAGCCAGCTGAAGAGGTTTCTCTCAATTTGAAAGCCTTGGTAAAAGGAAAGACAACTTCCAGACTGAACAGGGTGCATGTTCTGTCTTTATTCAGTTTACACACAAAAAGACAACTTCATCCCAAGGACCGCTTCTGCCACATAGTCTGGACAGACAGGGAAGGAGCAGATGCTTTGCAGTTACTGCCATCTGACAGAAAAGCCACCTCAAAACAACCCTGAACTGTCTAGGACAACAGGACTTCAGGCTCAGTTCCAGCACATTCAGGCACAGTCTTGCCGAAGAAACATGGCGAAGAACAGTCAGGATTTGGATTCAGCCACCACAGCCTGGATTTCTTGGGAACAGAGGCAACCGCAGCATCCCTTCCATCCCTTGACCGCAGGGATGTCTCGTGGCTCCTTGCAGAGGGAGAACCCAGCATGCCACAGCCCTTATTCTGATGTGTATCATTACTTTATTAGAGAAAAGAAACCCAAGAGAGGCAGGCATTATTCAGCAGGCAGGGTTTCAGAGTTTACAAAGGTTTTACTCCACTGGAACAGCCCTTGGATGTCAATGGGATTTGGGGAATGAAGCCTCAGATTCCTTTAAAAGCTCCAGCATACTCATAAACAAATCCCAGTATTTATCAGCAGAGCAATGAGGCAAATTAAATCCCTGACAATTATGGACATCTCAAGCTGAAGGGCAGACCAGTTCAGTACCCTGCTGTCCTGGGTATCCAGCCCCTCTCCAGTGCCCGGGGCCCCTCAGCCAGTGCCTGCCCCCACCCTGTGTCCCCCAACCCAGCCACCCTGCTCCAGTGTCTGGCACAGGGTGGACACACATGGGCTTTCCTCGATCCCAGTGTCCAGGAGCACTGCAGCTGCCCTCTGAAAGCACGGGGCAGCTACTAGAATGCATCTGAAGGGAGACAAGAACAAGCCAACCTCTGCAGACAACTCTGCACAAACCAGTGGGAAATTCCACTTTTCAGCCTTTGCACCGCATTAAATCCTAAGGCTTGGCTCCTTGGATTTATATTCCTCTATGGTTTCACTTTTCCCTAAAAAAAAAAAAAAATTAAAAAAAAATCACAAGCTGTTAAGCTTCAAAACTTAATATTTCCTTAACTTGGAGCTTTTCAGCTCAACAGCTCTTAAACATAAACCTCTTTGACTGAAGTCTCCAGAATTGAGCTGTCTCCAGCAAGTCACCATCTCACGCCCTGTCTGTAGGATGACCAATCCCTCCCCACACCACCACCCTGAGCTCCTGTCCTCTGCCCCAGCTGCTGGCTCAGGACAGGACATCACACACAGGACATCATACACAACGTGTATGACCACCCATGTCCCCACAGCTGGCAGTGCCACGGCAGGGCCAGTTCAGGGCTGATGCAGGCACTGGCTGGTGACATCACCAACCTCTCACTGCCCTGTGTCACTGTCCTCAGTGATGGCACCAATGAATGAGTGACCCTGAAGGAACTCAGGGTGGGCTGTGATACAGGACAGTTTCTGAAAACACCACTGGAAAACCTTTGTTTCCACTAATCTTTTTGAAGAGGAACTGTGGTCACACTTTGCATCAGAGCAAGAATTCAAAAAAAATAATATGGGTGGATTTACACAAAAATATATCGGAAAATGGCGTGTTTTTTTTTGAAAATAAATATCACAGATCAGTAAAGAGACATTTCTGGAAGTCCCATTCTCCTGGGGCGTGCACAAGCATCTCCTACAAGCAGTGCTCCACCCATTCAGAGGTAGAACAGCAGGGCTTTCATCAGCATTCTCTGACACAACCACAATGAGGGCACCAGCCACAGCTGGGCTCTCAGGGACACTCCCAAGCAACCCAGAAAGGGGACAGATTCATGCAGGAGCACCATGTTTGCAATGGTGCCCAAGCCTTTCCTAGAGACCAGAGAGACCGTGCTGCTCCAACAGCAGTGGCGAGGGAAGACTGGAGGAGAAGCTGAAAAGGATCAAAAGACTGAAAAGTCTGAAGAGCAGTGAAGGACTAAGCAAGGAGAAGCTTGTGGCAAGATGTGGAGTTGGAAAGAACTATTTAGAATCAGGAAGCTAGAGGGAACAAGCAGAAGCATCTCTCCTAATTCAAGACCCTAAAAATGAAGACAAGATCCCCCAATCTCCCTGTCCTGTGCTCTCTGGAGATCACAAGGACTGGGTGGGTTCTGCACTATAGCGGTCCCATGACACGTTATTGCCCTTAGCTACAGCCATTTAGTAAAAATCTATTTTCCTTGTAGAAAATTGGAAAGAAAGGCTTGAAAATGTGGGGAAAATATTTAAAGAACAGGGAAGAATGTCCTAAACACCAGAGGTGGCCTTATTGAAAGCTTTACTCATTAGTTGTAGCTGTGCACTGTTGTTGGGGTCCTCACACACATTTACACCCAGGGAACAGCTTTTACACCACTGGTAGCAGTGCCCAGATAACATTCACTGCCTCAAAATAGCACGATAAGGGCTGCTAGGAACCTTTCATCAAGGACATTCCTGGGAAAATAGCGCAATTACAAGCTTTGGGACAAATGTAAGGAGCAGTGGGAAAAGTTTCATGAACAGGCACAGATAAAGGTGGCTGCAGTGGTGAAATGCCAAATACCTCAACAGCTACAATACACCTCCAACTCTACCTGCAATTATTACTCATTAAAAAAATAACCAACATAATCAATGTAAAACCTAAGGCTTAATTTGAAAACAGGCAAGAGAAATGCTTTTATCTTAAATAAAGTCAACAGAATTGGATGGGGCTCAGCAGGCCTCAGGCCCAAGCAATTGGTCGAGCAAGATTGTAGGAAACTGCCTTCAATTAAAACAAACACTGTTTCTAGTACCAGCATAAACTAATCTCTTGAGGTGAATCAGGTGCATTAACTATAAGTGGCCTAGATCTGTTCCTTCTCTTTGTCATTTGTAGTTCAAGTAGGGTGGTGGCCGTGCCCTTGTCCTGGACAAGGCTCTGGGCAGCAGCACATGGGGCTGGCACGGCCAGCTCAGTGTGGGTGGGCACTGTCAGAGGTGCCCTGCTGAGCATCCCTCCCAGGGCCTTTGCTTTTCCCATACTCACTTTTGACCCTTGGCCACCTTTTCCCCCCTTCTCTTATTCATTGCCTTTTCTTGTTTTCTCCCAGGATCCTTTTCCCAGAGGCTCTTATAGCTTGGTCAGAGAGAGGTGACAGAAGTGGTGGGAGGAGAATGTTTTTGAAGAGCAAAAGTCATCTTCATACAACTGGACATCTTAATCACCATTTGATACATTTGATTGATTTACTTGGTCCCAATTTGGCACTGCTTAAAACCCATTTACTTAAGACCAGCCACTGAAGAGCTGACAAAACACAACACAGAATTGTTCTCAAAAGTGTCCATGCAGGTAAAGCAGCGAGCAGCCAGCCAGGTCTCCCTGTGCTACCTGTGAACGGGAGGACGAGTCAGGCCCCTTCAGACATACCTACAAGTCCAGCATCACTTCGGCACCCCATCACACACGCTCAGCTCTCCTTGTTCACATTCAGAACCAGGCTCAGACAAAGCAATCCTTAATAAATACCAGATCACAAAACCTCCAAACCTCACTCAACACAACCGATTGCACTTGCTGCTGCTTGCCAGAACCTACTGCCCACTAGCCAAGGGCAGGAATAAAGGTGCTGATCTCCATTCAACACTGAGCTCCAAACCACCCCATTCTTTTGCAGCTTTTTCTGACATTTCTAAGTAGGATCCAGTCTTTTAATGCCCTTTTGAGAAAGCAGTGAGAAAAATAAGGATCTAGGTGCTGGTTCCACAGAGAGGGAAGGAAAAGTTGAGAATTTGGCTGATAGTCAGTAATGGCACATGCAAATAAACAGGACATGATTTGGGGTATCTGGGTAGGAGCATGAACTTAGCCCCTGAGGGACTGTCTGGGTGGCAAGGAGCCCAGAACCACCACCCATCCTGGCCCTGTTTTCCATTACCTCAGCCCACACACACTCCCACCCTCCTGCCAGCCATGCTCCAGTTGCTCCAAAGGCTGCAACAATTGCTGAGCACAGGCAAAATAAGAGCCTTGCCCACATCACAGCCCCTGGACTCCGAAAAGCCACTCTGGCAGGTTTGCTGGATCACGGGGGCAAACACAACCCCAGGACAGACCTAAGGTGGCCACAAGCACTTCTCTTGAACACCCCTAGGAACAAGGCAGAGGATGAAAGGTCCTGCCAGGATGGTGTCCTTCTGTTATCACCTCTTTCTGCACTGAGATGCCAAGAGACACCAGAGACTTGGAGACAAAGTCTAGAGCATATATGGAGCAGCTCTATCAGCAGCCAACCCTGCATTGTGGCACACTTCCACTCAGCTAGGAGGCCTTCCCTTTGTTCCACACAGGCACTTGTTCACTGTAAGGAATGAAACACTCACAGAAGGAAATGGAACATGAAAAAAGCCAGGACAGGTTCTGCAACAGGAAAGGCAGCAGTAGAGGAAATTCATATACAAAAGAAAGGTGAAGGCACTGCTACCTGTAGAAGTATTCCACCATCCTGTTAAGGAAGTTGTTTTTCCATCACAGTGTGAGGAAATATCAATGCATTTGGCTGTGGAGCTCCATGCTCTCAGAAAAGCCAGGACCAGCTTCACAGAGAGCCTTAGAACCCTCAACACAGCTATCAAAACACTCCAGCTTTGTTGCCATCATTACCATGGCAAGAACATGTTTCAACTCTGCAGAAAATCTAGAGCAGTACTTCAACAACCCACATCTGGTATTTGTCTTTTCTCTTCAACAGGTATTTTCACATGAGCTTTTTTTTTTTTTTTTTTTTAAATCAACCTCTGAGGCTCTGTTCAAAGTGAAAGAATTGGCAGCTGCACGTGAATATCCAAGAGGATACAGCTGCATCCAGAGTCCAGATGATTAGTGCCAAAATGAGCCAGGGTTTGGGGATGTGACCAGCACAACAGCAGTTAGGGACAAGGCCCCAAGGCCAGAAGTGGGGCAGTGACCATGCCCCACTACTCTGTAAACTGGCAGAACACAGTGGGGGACCTAACCAGGGCCAAGGGAAGTTATGTTTATGCCATGAGGGTGCCCTCAAAGATGCCCCATGAGGTTCAACAGCAGCCTGACAACAACTTGACCTAGATTACACCTCAGCACCAGTGCAGCAATGATTTGCTTCAGAGCTGTCCATACAGGCTTCACCTTCCCCCTGCAATGCTTGTGCAGAGTGTGGCTTCACCCCAGACCTGCTTTGGTCAGTCACCTACAGACAGACAGCACCCTGGCTTTTCTTAAAACATTAATAATCAGAATATTTTACTGGCTAGAAAGCCTCTTGCTGAAATTACTGTACAATTTTCACTTCTCTCAGCCAAAATTGAGGGCAATTTTGCTTAAATAAGCCTGTCTGTGCCATTAGCTCTATTTCACCAGGGAAATCTGCTCTCACTTGTGCATGACATCACCTATTGACATAACCCCACCAAAACAGGCATTTCAAACCCTTATACTCTGCCATTTCACATGCTGCAATTATACTCAAGCTTAAATCTTTGACACAAGACTTGCACCATTTTGCTTCTCTACCATGCACTTCATTTGGCTTTGTTATCCCAAAAAATAACTATTTGCTTCTGGAGACTTGCACTTTCCTTTGTGCCCAGCATCTCAACTATAGGAACTAAGGGGTTTATAACAGCAAACAAACAAAAAAAAAAAATCAGTGGCAATTTTACTAATCAAATTGTACATCCTACCTAAACAACTTGTAAAGAATGCTCAGCAGAACAGACCCCATGCCCAACCAGCACAACCCCATTGCAGGACATGCGTGTTCACATGTCCTGCAAAGCCACCTGCTGCAGGACCCAAGTGTCCAAGTCCTTGAAGTGGGGAAAACCTCAACCTGCTTTACTCAGGGGGTTCCCTGATGTGACAACACAAGTCAGTTACGTTAGTTCTCAAACACAGCAAGGATTAAAACCAAGTTTAATAGTTGCCATACATCTGTTTGAATGTTTATTGAGCATTCTTCCAGTCTCCATCCTACTGCTGCAGTTATTGGACACAAGATGAACCGTCAAGCATTGGAAATGACACAGCACTGAGACAGGAGCCCTGGGGAGTCTCATCTTCAAGGCTTGTCATCCATCCAGGCTCACCTAAAATTCCTTATAACCCTCAAGGTTTTGAGTGACAACAATGGGCTCAAAATTTTAACTCTGTCTCTTAGCATGTGTAGTCCAGAGGACCCGAGAGAACTTCCTGCTCATCTAAGCTTTTGGATTTGCTGGAGATTAGTCTCAGCATTCCCAGGACTTTATCCACAGGCTCTGAACCGCAAGCTCTCTAGGCACACCCCACAGCATTCAAGCTAATTCTTCTCTCCATAAAACCCTCACAGGAGTCATTATGAGGCAACTTCAGACTCTGCAGCTCCTCAGAGGAACAGCACAGCCAGCAAATCCCAAATCAAAAGTATTGCAATTTACAAGTGGAGTTCAGGCCCTTTAAACCTAGTAATTACAGAGAAACCATAAACCAAAGCACAATGAAGCAGGTCAGAAACTGAGATGCAGGAAGGGCTGTTTTAGGCAATTATATAATTAGTGGTCACTTTCAGACAATAAAGCCCTGCTTGCCACTCCAGTCTTCTCACCAATCATCTGCTCAGCAGCCCCAGAGCTCATGGAACTGGAATTGTTTCTGAGGCTGACAACACACGAGGATAGTTTATGTGTACTTGGTAAAGAGAAGTAGCTAAAATACTCAAAGGTAGTTCCTCAAGAGAACTTTAAAGCCCCATTATCTTAGGGTTCAGTATGCAGACTCCCCCATCCATAAAAAAAGAAACAATAGTACTTTATTAAAATACTAAATTTTATTTTTTTTCCACATACATTTAGTCTCCCCACTGTTTCCATTTGTCTGACCACCACCATGCCTTATCAAAACATTCCATACATACTTAAAATGAAGCTGAGGGTGGAGTCCCGTCTTTAAAAACTAAACAGGCATTTTGGACAACACATTCTTGGCAAGGTAATCTGGATGACATTTATCAGACACAGGAGGGAAAGCTCTTTCAGCATTTGTAAAAAGAACAGCCAAATAATGGTTACAGAAATAAGACTGCAGATTTTAATGAACTGTTTAAACTGTTTTCTTTTCTTACAGAGTCTGTCTCCACTGCCAGAGCGCTTGAATGACCTGGAAGTGTACACAAAAAGTTAGAAATCGAAATCCAGTTTTAAAATTATTTTTAGTTTACTATCTCCATTTATTCCTTAAAATACTGACAGTAATTATAGCAGAAGTACATTCCTTTCAGAAAAAAATCAAGTTGAAAGCATGACACTGGGTCCCTTCTGGTAGGAGACTGCTATTCACACTAGATTACAACAGTAAGACTTCAGTCAAGGTGAGAGGATGGGTGTGGACCAGTGAGGCAAATATTGGCTGAACTCTGCCTACCCTGGCTAATATCATAGCAGCTCTGGTAGCTGAGGCTGACTGCTTTTCAACATTCCTTCAGGAATGTGTAAATTTGTCCATAAGACAAGTTTACTCTGAACCACTGAGGGAAGCAGGAAAGCATAAGCAATTCTGTCACTGCAAAAAAATTAACTTGAAGGAATTTTGATAGAGAAATCTAAGACACATTTTCAGCTTAGTCTGTGCTAAATAACTAATTCAGAAACTTGCTACCTGATACCACCTTTTGGCTTGTGCTCTTTTAAGAGCTCAGTTGATTCTGGGAGGGAATGTATCAAAAATGCCATAATCTCCATCACAAAACAGCTCCCCTTCCCAGACAACCTCCCCAACAAAGGGCTGAACACCAGACTGGCCTAGGTGGCCAAACTCAGCAGCAAGGGAAACCACAGCTCATTTCCTTAGCCAATATGGTGCCAAAAGGAAAATTCTGTGGGTTTAGTAAGCAAGAGATAATTTACCAACCATATAAAAGCTGGAAAAATGTAGTAAAATATTAGCCTTTCCATCTTAGCCAACTAAATCCTTAAAACCATTCCCATATATTTAATCTGAAGTATTGTTTGTGGTTTGTAAACCTTTGAAACAGTCCAAAGCTTGTGAAGATTAAAAAGTGGGAAAGAATCCCTAAGTCAGGCTATAAAAGTTTTTGGACTTTATCAAGCTCTGATGAATTCAGTTACCTTCTGGTCCTCCGTCCTGAAGCAATTCTTAACGTAGTTGGCAAATTTGGGCTCCAGCTTAGGGAGGGTAGTACCCTATTTGGAAAGAAAGCAAGCTTTAGGGTCTGCAGATCATTTAATGCTTCCAATAAATAACCTTTGAAGCTGAAAACCTTTGCAACACACATGGAATCTGAACACACCTTTCAACTTACCACACTAATCTGCTTTAAACCATTTTACAAAGTTTTTCTACCACAGCCAGATATTTTTCACAGAAGTGGCTACACACTGAATTGCTGCCCAAGACTGTTTTGCTGATGCTGAAGAGCACAACAGCAAAAATCACCTTGTTTATAGTCAACAGCCCCGTGCTACTCAGTTAAACTAGAACTAATTCCATATTTATGGACTCTTAACTGCAACAACCAACCTGAGACCACCCATCACAGGTAGGTTTTCAACTTCAGCTCCCTAAAGCAAAACAAGAATTGACCTTCCAACCTATCCTTTAAAACTCACTAATATACTACTCATTAATACACTACTTCTATTAAAGAACTGCTCTAGAAACATTTCCTTGTAACCCCTGGAATTGTTTTTGCACATGCTCAAATGTACAAGGCAGATTCAGTTAATATTGGTTTATCAACTTGTCTCCTAGTATCTCCAGGGAAAATAACACAGCACGCTATTTCAGGAGACACCAATTGCCTTTCCCATGTCCTAAGAGGAATTCTTTCTAGTTTCTCAGGTGGATCAGTTGAAATATCCCTCACCAATTAGGACAGCACACTTAGCTGCTACTGAACACATTGCACAAGACAACAAATTTCTGTTTGAAGGAAACAGCAACACAAGGAATGTTTGCAATACTGCAAGCAAAAAGCCTGGATTTGGCCACTGCTCTATGGCCGCTCATGCTTTTCTCTCTTAGCTTTCTGACACCTACTTAATAGAAAAGTTTTCCTCTGAATCCAGTATGGGATTTTTTAAAAGCTGTTACTTGCTGGCTGTCAGCTGGAGTCCTGTGTACACGAATGCAGACACCCCTGCCCTTACTAAGGGACGCTCCAGCACCATCTTGATAAAACATTACATTAAGCTCCCTACTACAGTGCTTGGACAGCATTTCCCAGTAGAAACACTCTTCAGCACCAGATAATGCAAACCTCTTTTTGCCAGTTATCTGTTCTGCATGCCTCCCTCTGCAGGGACATGTCTACTGGGAGCAGCTCAGCCACTTGGGCTCACACTGCACGAGCACCACTAATCACAGCTCCTTTGAGTCATCCCAAACACCACAGCAGCATCCAGGGGAGATTGTGACCCATCAGGATGGGCCTATGCATCATGTCAGGCTCACAGTCCAGGGCTCTGCATTTCCATCCTCATCACAACCTGTCATTGCTCACTCTGCATCCACTCTGTATTTAAACACTTCTGATCTCATTTTGCATTCCTGGAAAAAAGCAGCCTCAAAACACTAATGATCTAAGCAGAAGATGATCCTAATTCTTTAGGCCATCTTTGTTTGCCATTGTACAGGGTTAAAATGTGTATCATTTTGAACAAAAAAAACCCATCAGCAAACCAACAATGCTTCCTAGCACCCGTATCAGCACTTCTGAGGAAGTCCAGCCACAGCCAGGCCTGCTCTGAGCACAGGGGTACTCAGAACACAGCCACTGCACTTTCAACCTGCTACATCCAATCAGCCTGCAACTGGATTTTATTTTATACTTAAATAGCAGCTAATATTACTGACGTGTGACCATCAAGTGCTGGTCAAAACCGGTAACAAGCAGACGAAGTGACTGCCCTGACACCTTCAAAGGGTAAAGCATCTACTGAAGGGAGATTCAGCCACAGATCCCTCCAAGAAAGCAAATGCTTTCATGTCTGTAGCAGTGCATCAACTCGTATCACAAGAACCTTTATCTCCCTCTTCTGGAAGTTACTGAGCCTTACAAGCATCATGAGACTGCCTCAAGACCAAGGCAACTGTATATGCACTATTTAAATCATCTTTAGAGTAAATATCACATAAGGGGTTTTGTGGGTTTTGTTTGTTTTTTAAATTTGAACAGAGACAGTTCACCAAGAAATATCAATTCACTAATCAGAACTACTGGAGAAATGCACAAAGAGGTTTTGTTTCTCATGAGTACAGCAGCTTATTTTCCACAAATGTGTTTTCATTTCTCTGAGCTTCAACATCAATACACACTGATAGTACTAGCACTGCAATCAACAACATCATAAGCCTTTCTAAAAACATCCAATTCTTTTTATCTGCAGAAGTGTAAAAGTAAGGCTGAGAAACCTCATTCCCAAAAACTCACCTTATCTACAGATGCTTGCATTTTTGCTTTTATCTCCTCTAATGACAGAGGGACTTTTGGTGTTTTTGGAGTTAGAGTTTTATCCTTCTTGGAATCTGGAGTCTGAAAATTATTAATTTCATTAGTAACTTGCACATATAGCTACAGAGAAGATAAATTTTATAAAACTAGCTATCATACTGATAGTCCAAATAGTTTTCAGAAAGTCACAAAACCTAAATTCATGCTTCCCACACATTCCTTAGAAGAATGAAAAAGAACTGTTTTCATGTCTGGACTTACTATAATTATAGTTAGCATAGCTGGTATGTTGTGCTTCTGGGCAGGTGCTTCCATAGCTCTTTTAATAGAAATGAAACCAAAAATAGCCAAAATATTTAGTGATTCAGAGTTTACTCCACACCTCCAGCCAGATTAGGTTATGCCTTAAAAGGCACACCTGCAGCGCTTCTCAGATGCAGCCCTGCCATGCACCCCATGCTCATTTCTGTATGAACCTTCCTGGCATCACGTGTGAGCACATGCAGCAAGGAAGCAGGACAGTTACACAGCATTTACAAGGGAACTGCCACTCCTGCAGTGGGTCATGGTCACAAGAGCTCCTTGGCAGCAGCAGCTCCAGAAACACACTTGGCAGTTACCCTTTTGTACAAGGTGCTGCACAAAACCAGTATCTTTAGTCCTCCAAACCAAAGAATTGCCAATATTCCCAGGGGACAGTATGTCTAATCTTGACTGCTGTAGGTACATACCGATCATTGAAAAATTGCAGACAACATGAAGCAGTGAACAGTATCATCATCGTGCTTTGTCTTAAGATTTAAAAACCTAACTTGAATGTTAATAAGGTATTTGAACCATTAGGCAAGGAAACTAGCTTCCCCACTAGAATAAGCCTTTGTTTTACTCAGTTGTTTTCACTCACTTTTGATTTAGATGCTGGTGTGGATGGCTTAGAGTCTTTTCCATTTTGTTTTGCCTTCTGCATATTTTTTCCTGCAACCTCACGAACAGGCTGAAAAGCAAGCATACAAATTTCATTTGTCAAATGAACTGCAAGTAAATTCAAAATACTGTATTACAGGAAAGAAAACCTCTTGGTGCAGCACAGTCACACACTGAAGAGTATGTTGTTATGTCATGCAACTGTGGGACCCCCACTGTTTTTCCCTTAAATAGATCATCTTTCCTTACAGATCAACATGCAGTCTTTGTGGGCAGGTACTGCTGAAGATTAATTCCTGGTGGCACTGCAGCTCCATGACCTCATTCAGTGCTATCTTTTTATTCTAACACAACCATTACCTCAACTGGCATTTCATGCAGAAATATTGTCTGGGATGTGCATGGGGCATGATACCACATACATATAAGACATGGAGTCTAAAATTCCTATATAAATCAAGGGACCATTTTGTTCAGTCACCCTAGATCATATCAAATGACAGGAATCTGCAGCTCAGGCTGTCTTTACCGGGCCATTGTGCACTATCAGTTATGGAAATTCGGCAGCAACAGAGCAGCACACGGTGAAGTAAAACATTAACCACCTGTTTTTAAAACCGCAGGTGTGAACCTAAAAATTCAAGCTGAAGTACTTAAGCGTGAGAAGAGGAAAATGTCTCCCTGTGCAGCTGACACGCTGTGCGCGGGCCGCGCCACCAGGCGGCCCTCGAGGGCCGACGGAGGCACCTCCGGGCATTCCCGTCGCTGCTCGCTGCATCCACCCTCTATTGACTGCAGGGAGCCTTTCCGGAGCTCACACGTTTACAGCCTTCCATAGCTGAAATGTCCTTTCCACAGCATGCAGGACTGGATGCTAAGCACGACCCCCTCTGAGCAAGACTGTATTTGTTACCCAAAAGTGATCCAGATCCACGCCAGTCTGACAGCTGCAGCCCTGTGCTGCTATAGACACAGGCACCCGTTTGCAGCCAAGGACATAAAACGTGGATTGGGTGGATGCACATTCACGCTGAAGTGCTTTCACATCCCATTACAGTTTCTTTACACAGACTGAGCTAAACCTAAGCCATCCCCCATTCACATTCCAGAGAGCTGGGCTAACTCATTGATTTAAGGGACTACCTGCCCAATTACTGTTATATCACAGTATTAGCCACTTACTTTCTTTATTGGTGCTTTAATTTCTTCCTCATCATCCTCTAAGTCATCCTCATCACTACAATTAGAAAGGAAGTCACTCACCATAACTCAAGATTCATGTTAGGAATTGATCTTCCCCCTCCCTCCCAATAAAATGTTTTATTCATGAAAAGGAAGCAAGCAATCTTTCCAGGTTGACTTTGTATCTTAACACATGACTAAGTGCTAGGGCAAGTACTACCTTTAAAGCAGTTATATGCATTTCCCCCTCCTTAATACTGAAGGGATATATCCTAGGGGCTTTCACTGCTACTATTAGAAGTTAATGAGTAGCAGGAAGCCCAGTATGACACATCTGAGCAATGTTAATTTAGATAGCAGTATAGCAATAAATAAGGCAAGGATGCTTCTTCCCTAGCCAAGATACAGAAGCTTTTTCACTTAGCATCCAGTTATGTCACACAATTCAATTCATGTTCTGAAAGTTAGCCCTGTATTTTAAAATACATTATCCAAACAAGAATACATACTCATCATCATCATCCTCATCTTCATCGTCATCCTCATCATCCTCAGCTAATTTTGGTTTTTTCTTTAAAAAAAAAAAAATATATGGTAAGTGTTGATACCATTTTGTGGTAATAAAGAGCAAGTGCTGTCCACAACTGTGGCCTAAGTACAAGTACTTTCCATCAATTTAGCTAAACCCAGGAAATTATAGCTGCTAAGTCCAAAGCTATTGACAAGGTCACTGTATATGTTCTGACCATCCGAACCTTTCCTCTGTAGTACAGTGCTTTAATGATCATTTCAACTCTTGCAGTGCACTGATATTTACACCAGAGCCTGCAGTTACTGCACGGGACAGAATTTCTACAGAAGTAGCCATTATATCTACCCCTTCAGAAACACTTTGGCAACCTTCTGTATTTTATTACACTTCTGTAGTTTAGTACAAAATAATCCCTTCCCACTTATAATAAATAGCAAAGCATCTAACTGCTTCCACCTAGAGGCAGCACTAATAACCAAACTAGAAGAAAATGCTGCGAACAAAGTGACTGCAAGTCCATATACCTGTGGTGTTTTAGCTCCTCCTCCACTTGCTGGTCTCTTTGTTGAAGCATTAACAATTTTTGAATCATCTTCTTCCTCATCTGATTCTGGTTCTTCTTCTAATGCTGATAAAGCAAAGGCAAAGTGTAAAAACCTCATGTCACTTGACAATATGAAGCAAGACTAATAAGGGCAAAACAAAGAGCTTCACCGCCAACTGAGTAGGTTTGATCTGGCTGAGGTGCTGGAATTGATACTGGGAAGCTTTCCACTAATGACCTAACCATTGACTAGGTTAGGTTGACTGAAGTAGATACTACTACAGGGAAACCCAAACCTGCTGAGCAACTACCCCACACACTGCTTGGAACACTCCTCACACACAACAGACCACAGAAAGTCAAAAATAACATTTTCTCTGTTCCTAAGGAGACACATATGAAAACTACTAGAAAAATCCTAGACAATTCTCCAAAGGAGAAGGCTAGTCCTGGGTTAGTTTAGTTAAAAATCAGAACTATTTCACGGGCAGTCTTCTCACACTCAGTTGATAAGCATAAAGCCTGCAGTGGAACACCAACATGCACTTCTAATGGGGAGAAATTAGAATTGAAATTACAAAGCTGATAAATGCCCCTTATCCATACAAACCAAGTGGCAAGCAAAGGCAGGTAAGCACTCCTCTGAACTTCTGCCCTACAGCCACTTCATGCACCTTTATGATTGAGAGTCAGTACCAGCAGAAGCACTGCCTGAGGCACCAGCTGCACGTCCCTTCACTTGTGCAGCTGCTGCCAGGTTCCAGGACATAGCAGTGACCAGACACAGCCACCTACGAGGTGCTGACCGCTGATGTAAACAGGCCCTGAACCACATTTCAACCTCAACACCACGGGTGGTGTGATCTCAAAGCCGCCCAGTGAAACCTGTGGGAGAAAGCATTGCTATTCAGGTGAATATTCCAGGCAAAGTGTATTTATCAGGCACTTTGCCTAAGTGGAAACAGCATCAACAGCTGGAGACTCCATGCCTAACAGTTACTCCAAGTTCCCATTTGGCAGAGTATTCCTCAAGAGTCAACTGAGGGTCAAGTAAGCCACCAACAGGGGTTTACTACACGACATGCTTATCCCAGTTAAAGCACACAAAGTCCAAACCAATACACATTTAGTTCTACTCCACCTGGAAGAAATGTCACTTTTAACATTATCCATCCCACCTGCCCCAGCACTGTGTAGTTCACTATCAGCAATTGAGTCTAATCACATTCCAGAAATGACAACAGGGTGCCCTTAAATCACCAGAGTAGCAATCATCTTCAGAACTGCCAAAGAGCTTGGGACCTGCAGAAGAAGCTAATTGTTCTCATCCCAGGTTTAAACAAAGCAACACAACCTAAAGATGCATCTCCTTGCATATGCCTAGACTTATATATAGATGTCATGCATAATTACTGTAGCTTAAAAAAAGTCTATCTCCAAATGACTCAAGTAACTCTACTAGGCAAAAACAAGTTGTATTTACTACCAGTGAAACAGACACTTCTCTGAACACACTGTTCAGTTTCAGTATAATTCAGCTGACCCATGCAATTTCTAACTTTTTTTCGCACTAGAGACCAAATTTACAGCAGATTTTCCCACATTTCTGCACTTACTGTAGGCTGCACTGACATTTTCAGAGATGCCAGTACTACTTTAGTAGGGTTGCCTTCATAGTCCAGTGCTTCTGCTTCTACAATGTGTAATTCATCTTTGGCTCCAGCTCCTAAAGTAACCTGTGAAGTCAAAAACAGGGCACAGTCTGAGCATCTTCCCAAATATTTTAAAATCTTCCAAACTCCATCCGCTGCTCTGCGTCAATTAATACTGAAATTTGCATTTCTGACTATGAATGATTCCATCAGACTCCATCCCAAGCTGATACCCTTTCTCCACAACACTGAAACTTCCCAGGTGCACCTCCAGGCCCGTTTCGATGACAGTGAAATCAGGTCACTCGTTGCTGGATCATTGCACTACAAAGAGGCAGTGGAAAGTTCAGTCAGCTCTATAGGTGATCCAATGAAAGAAGTACAAACACATCATCTCCTCTACAGAGTCACAGCCTATAACCTTCCCCTTTCTGCCACACTTTATCTGCAAACTGCTTCCTTTTACCACACTGTGCACCCTTTGACATTCACTGAGGTCTCATATGTTCAATACTGTAATTTATGCACATGCCTTTTGATAATTTGGACTGAGAACTGATGTCCCAAGGCATTTCTAAAGTGTCTGGATCCCTTACTCTGAGTAAGAGTCTGGCACTTTTCTCTGCTAAGTCAAAACTCATAGCTGCAAGGAGACAAGTGAGTGAGACAGTCGTCAGGCCTGAAATTCCAGTTCACTGAACCTTGGGCCTCTTAGACAGGACTAGATGCAGAGCATGTGAAAACCAAGAATCCCTTATACTACAACTTTTCCCAACAGAACTGCACAAGGCTGTGTTTTCCTTTCCTAAAGCTCATACAAAGGATCTTTCCAACCTCTGCAGGAGATGTGGGTGTGAACACTTCAGGAGGAGGCACAAAAGTTTCTATTTTCCAGAAGCTGAGCTTTAAGGAGGCTGCAGTAGTCCACACTTAAGACTGAAGGCTGGGAAATAGAAACATGCCCTGCCATTTGCCCCAGTTCAATACTATAAGCACTTACTTTCCCCCATGTGTTTGGCAAGCATTTATGCATGTGTTTTAATTTCTACACTAAAGAAATGCACACCGAAGTGGTGATGAAACAGTGACCATCCCTGTTCTTACCTGTCATTACTAAGACATTTACAGAAATTCATGGCACTTTTACCTCTTGCATCCATCCCCCTCTTTCTTACCCCTGTCCCCCCACATCTTGCTTTACCTCATGCTGAAGTCCACCACCACGCTTGTATTTTTACAGGTACTCTCTTTACTCATCTGGGCTTTTATCAGGAGCACAGATCAGGCCCCAGGTATTTGCTGCCTTTATACCTTCCTTATCTTAAAGTCCTTCCTCTACTTAACAAGGTCTTTTTTGTTTGCAACCATGTCCCAGATCTTCCACGTCTTCAAATCTCTTACACATTTCCTAATTATTCATTTGGTATCTTAATCCCATTTCTCCTGTGCATCATCCTTTCTTATTCTACGAGAAGAGGTTAATGACATAAGACTTCATTCCCCACACAAACCTAACAACAAAGTAGTGGTGTGCATTGATCTGCTTCAACCTTCACAGTGTACAGCAACAGAAGGGATGCTACAGGTAATTTTGAAAAAAATAAATAGAAAAGGAACTGTGAATAAAACAATACAATTCAAGTATCACTAATTTTATCTGCATAACAAACATTCAGATAGAAGGACTCTGGATGTAGACTTGAACTATAAATTACTGTTATAGTCCTCCATCAAAAGGAATTGCCATTTAGAACAAATTACTCATTGTCAAGGCTGTACTTTTCATAATATACAAGGATGGAAAACATGACTCACATAACCAACACAGAAGTGTTTTAAGTAATGCCATTAAGTGTTTGGGGAATCATTATTATGCGAGTGACCTCCAGGAAGCAATTCTGCTGTAGGAATTATTCCACAATTTTAAGACTCTCTTGCTTCCAGGTACCAAAGCATTTCCCTGCATTTAAATAAACACAGCAATAAGCAACAGAGATGCTACAACTCTTTAATTTCCTGTGTTTTAAGATGGGGCATATTATTCTTCTGTTACCAAAAAACCTCATGGTTAGCCCAGAACAAAAGCACTGAAATATTGTGTCTGACTTGTGTGAGACCAGAAAGTTTCAAGGACATATTCAAGAACTCTCCAGGAGTCTGTTAGATGAATTATCTGAATGAAAGATGGGGTTTCTCAGTTACATCCTTGGAGAGGGCAAACAAAGGACAGTAAATCAAAACATAAACCTTTTCCCCTCTTATTTGGGTTTACGTATTATCTGCTTCTGGGAAAGAAAAAGAACTGGAGTTATGTTTGGGAAGACATTGAAATGGTTTTTAAAATCAAGTTTCTAGCAGTTTACAAGAGTGTGCCTATGTATGATGCCTACAAATCTATCCTTCCCCTTCTGCTCCCGTAGCATCTGTACCATTTGCACTAGGGATGCTTGAGTGTACTCTGGCATTTAATTCCATTTCACATATATTTATTAACCCACTGTAAGTTGATTTTTAATTTTTTCCAGCTTTGCATTTGTTTGGTGTCAACAATGAAACATCAGTGCAGAAACCTTTTCAATACAGAAACTATCTGAAACTACAGAATATGCTCTACTGCCAATAAGAGATGGTTATTTTTAACAAACTTACAGAACAATCATCACTAAAATTATGATTGGAGAAATAAACGACACATTAAAAACCCTCGTCTCACAGCTTACCACATTTAAAATGGAAATTATAAAACCAAACATTACTTGCCGTTCTTAGAGACAACTGATGTTCATTTTCTTCATCATCTACTTTAAACTGAAACTCCTTATCCGCTTTAAGCTCGCAACCTGTAAGAAGACAATTTAATTATAAGCCTACTGTTTTATTTAAACTCAAGTATTTGCTAACCAGTTGTTTCGCAGCTTGCCGCTAGCAGGCCCCGTACTTAGGGAACTAGCGGCACTCGGGACACGCACGGAGCGAACACGTGGGGTGAGAAAACCCCAGGCGAGCGCGCGGCCTGCTGCCGACCACGCAGCTCCCGCGCGGCCCGTCCAAGCCCGGCAGCTTCAAGCCCCCTCCCGCCCAGCGTCCCCCCGCGGTTCCCGGGG
>WEIU01008635.1:582623-606466 GCA_013389925.1 Aegithalos caudatus
GGGCAGGACACGGGACAGGTCCTGGGACAGGACACGGGACAGGACCTGGGACAGGACACGGGCACTGGACTTGGAACAGGACATGGGACAGGACACGGGATGGGACATGGGGACAGGATCTGGGACGGGACATGGGGACGGGACCTGGAACAGGACCTGGAACAGGACATGGGACGGGACATGGGGACAGGACCTGGAACAGCACCTGGAACAGGACATGGGAACAGNTGGGGACAGGACCTGGAACAGCACCTGGAACAGGACATGGGAACAGGACCTGGGATGGGACATGGGAACAGGACATGGGATGGACATGGGAACAGGACATGGGATGGACATGGGGACGGGACCTGGAACAGGACCTGGAACAGGACATGGGAACAGGACATGGGACGGGACATAGGACGGGACATGGGACAGGACCTGGGACGGGACATGGGAACAGGACATGGGATAGGACATAGGAACAGGACATGGTGACAGTACCTGGGGACACCACCTGGGGACAGGACCTGGGGACAAGACCTGGGGACAGCCCTTGGAGACAGCACTTGGGGACAGCAGCTGGACACCACAGCTGAACTGTATCTCCATGGGAGCGTGACCCCCAAACACTGAACCCTGTGCTAGAGAAACACAACATTGTGCTAACATAACATAGCTGAATTCTTGAACTGAACCTTGGTCTTTGCAGTGTTCAGGTTTTGACTGGATTTACCTTGCTTTAGGAAGGTGTAATTTATCAGCAAATCTGCTGCAGTCAGGTCCATTTATTCAACATTAAATTCGGCCTTTTGAGTATCTTAAACTTTTACAGATGACTCATTTTCTGCAAAAACCAAACTTCCCAGTGCCATCATCTATCCTGAGAATTTTTGGAAATCAGACACCTGAACCAGGCAGGGAGCACCAGGAAATTCCTTGGAAAAATCCCTGTGCTCTCCAAGCAGGCCTGAATTAATAAATGGCCACAATTGCAGGGACTGCAGCAGCCAGACCTTCACTGGTGGTCTCACTGCAAGAGAACAACAAACACACAAGAGCAGATGAGTTCTCCAAAGCCTCTGCTTCTGGCCCTGGAAACACTTCCTGCAGCACACGGCATTGCCACCCTCGGCTCTGCCAGCAGTGTTCTCCTCTCATGATGAGCACAGTGTCTCACACTGCCACCAGCATTAGCATTTAAGATGATTTTCTGCTTGCACGCAACAACTGAACCATGGAACAGCAAACCCAGAATGAAGGAGGTTTGGGTAACAAACCCAGAAAGGATTAAATCTGCAGCAAAGTGCAGGGCTGCCCAGTGGGGTCAGATGAGCCCTGGAGCAGATCGAATCCTGAAGGTTTCCTAGGGAAGGGAATCCTGGAGCTGGAGGGATCTCTCTATGTCATTCTGAGGATCCTAGCTCAGTAACAGAGAGACACATAATAGCATTTGAACACTATCTGCTTCAATTCAATTGTATTGATTTATTTCCTGTCCAATGAAGCCATCAAGTGTACAAAATGGTTAATCTTATTTTTTGTCCCCTGCTGTCTGTTCAGAGGAGTGAAGTTGTAAACACTGATCCATGCAAGGAGTGTGGCAGGGGAGATACATTGAACTTTTTTCAAGACAAATGCTGATTTGTGTCTGTGCAAAGCGAATCCAATTTTAGCACAGGGCAAAGGAAGGACACAAGCCCTTCCTACTCCAGACTCCCAGTGGAAAACTGCTCCACCTGAGTGGTTTGGACCCACCTTGCTGACCCACCTCCCTGGCATCACCACCCTGACTTGACCTCTGGGAAGTGGCAGGAGCCCCAACGTCACCAGCCTGGGTCGAGTGACCCCAAACCCACCCAGGGGCTGTGGGGATGCCTCCCTCCTTTTAATACACAGTGGCCTGCACGATTTACCTAATTCCCAGCCTTCCCCAGCTCAGGGAGGGAAACAATAGTCCAGCCCATCCAAGCAGATGCAAGTCAGGCAGGACATTGCTGTTGTTTGAAACACACCACTGCAGAACAGAGAGTGATGTGGATGGCGTGGCCAGCAGGTCCCTGCTCCAGTGCCTGATGCCTGGGAGAGAAGAAGAATGACTTATTTTTTAAAAAGTATTTTCTTTCAAAATGTACATTTGCAATTAAAGGCTGAGTATACTCTATATTTTATTAATGATGTGGGACAGCAAGGCATTTTAAAGCTCTTCTGTTTTGATGATTTTTTTTTTGGAGGAGGAGGGGAAGGAATTGAAATGGAAAACTTAACACTTATGATTTCAAAAATTTGGCTTGTATTTTAGGTTCTGGTAATATGCAATTACAGGGGCACTTAGAAAGAATTCCCTTTTTTATACTATGCCCTAGAGCATAAAATTAAGAGGCCAATTCAGGCTTTGTACTGCTTTCAGAGGCAGTTTGCTACAGCATAGATCAACACAGAGACTGACTGTCGCCTTTCTATTGAATTAGGTCTATATTTTTGACAAGTATGGCAGCAGTATCATCACTTTAATCACCAACAATCCGTTGTGTCTCTTTATGCTAATAAATAAAACATTCTGTGTTAAATATTTCCCAGTAAGCACTTGAAGACCTGCAATCACCACTTCTCCTATATGTTCCCAAGTAAAATAATATAATGGTAATAAAATCAAATGATGTCTAGGAGTTTTATAGACAACTAATAGCAGTTATTGCAAAGTGCACATCAGATACCAATTGAAGGTTACATTTCTCTTTAATATAATATAGCATGCATATTTCACTAACTATCTCTGTATATCAAATGAATTAAGCAGTAGGATGATATCAGTCAAAAATGGAGTTCTTTAGAAGAAGTCTTTAGGCAGAAGAGTTTTACTGAAGCTGTGTGTTAAGAGTGGGAACACTGCCTGCAAAATATGGGAAAATCATCCCGGGTTACTGAGGAATTGCCAAAGAAACCTGACAGTTCCAGCCAGCCCTGTCCATGCACTGGGGCTTGATGAGATTGATGTGTGCAAGGTCTCACAAATCATCATGGAAATGGTGGGGAGGGATCCCCAGCCCTTCACCCCACTCTCTGCCCTGGAAGAGTGCATTGGAACCATGAAGGCTAAGCAGAGGTGAAGGCCTTAGAATAAACACAACTGGGTCAAGAGTGAGCACACAAAGGCACCCAAGCTCCTGCCACATGTTCTCCAGGGCTCTGGCAGCAGCTCAGCCAGGGCTCAGGGATGGGCTCCTGCAGCACAGGGTGTACCACGGGGCCACTCTCTGCACTCTCCCATGGCAGGACTTCCCTTGCTCCCACCATCCAGAGGGCCCTGGACTGCCTGGATCCTCCTCGCCCTCACTACTTGGCCATCCCAGGGCTCCTCAAGCCCTGCAGCCCCTTTGCTGCTGGAGTGTCTCCACACCAGCACTGGGAGCAGGCACAGCCTGGGAACTCCAGTGCAGCTCCAGCAGCACACCTTGTCCTCAGTCGCCTTGATTTCACTGGCTTCATTCCCACACTTCACTCTGGAGTCCGGGAGCCTTGGAGTCACCCTAAAGAAACCCATTCCTAAACTTCAGATCTTCTTGTTCAGAGATTTTTCCCATCCCTGTTACTAATATATCTAATACATTCAGGGGGCCCCGCCTCAGTCAATATGAATTGTAAGCCATTTCTTTAATCCCCTCAACAATACCCTTCCCCAAACCTTTTTTGTATCTTAATTAGATATTCTATCCCTTCGGTTTAAAATAGTATTTAATTTCACTTAATGATTTCAACAAAAAATATTAGGATTCCCCAAACAGACATGTTCTCTCTGAATTCTCTCATTCTTTTTTCCAAGGGCTTCAGTTTCATCTTTTTGTTGCTTTGTCAAAACACAGCTAATTGACTGTCCTGAAAGTACAATTTTAGTAATTCCTCTCAATGAAGCATCTCTGCCTCCTCTATTAACACTGCCTAATTGGACTTTGAATCCCCAGCCAGTGACTTCACCCATGCTACAGGCCCGGATCACTGCAACAGTAAATATCAGCATCCCAGTTAAATGTAGGTTGGCTCACATTCCCCCAAAATTGGCTTTCTGCTCCTCAGAGTCCAATCTGATGTAATATTACATTAACCATTTTTTTCTCGGGGAACTGGAGGGAGGGAGGAGAAGCTGCAGCGCCGATCTGCGTTTCCTCTGCTCGCAGGGCGCGTTTGCTCCCGGCGCCGGCGGGGAGGGAGCGCTGCGGGCTGGCGGGAGCTCTGCAGCCTCCCAGCCCTCATTTCCACCTTCTCTGTTAGCAGCTTTAGCTGCAGACAGCACAGCAGGCAAGGACACGGCAGTGCTGATCCCCACGGGCCCCACAGCTTCAGAGCGGTACCCGCCATCCAATTCCCTCACCCAGAGATGGACCCCAGGACAGACAACTCTGCTGTGAGCAGCAGAAACCATTTCCCTTTTTTTTTCCTCTTCTTCTCCGAAATACAGGCTGTACGGCACATGGCTTTCAACCATCGAGGCCTTGGCACATACTAGAGGGCTGGGAAGGTTGAGTGGCCATGCCACACTGCAGCAGCAGCAAACCACCCCCCGGGGTTCATCTGCAGCCTCTCTAATTATCTCAGAGCATCTGCCATTAAAATGCAAGATCAGGCCAGCTACAAGTAGGAAACAGAAACAGAGCTTCTCATTGATGCCTGTAATAGGCACCAAAGGCGTATAACTCTGCATAATTGCTAATTGTTATTAGTGTTGCAGTTGATGCCAGAATTGCCCGGAGATGCCTCTTGCCCCTTGGGCCCCTGCGGGATTTGGGGAGAGGCTGAGTCCCACCACCAGCATGACAGTGTCCCCAGCAGAAACCCCCCCCATGGCGAGGGTGCCCAAGCCACCCCGGCAGCCTGCAGAGTCCTGTCAGAAACCCTCAGCACCCGCCGCACCAGCAGCCAAAATCGTGAGGGGCAGAGTTAAGTGCGAGTTCAAGTGCGAGATGAGTGTGAGCATGGCAGGCCCTGCGAGGGCAGAGTCGGACAAAGCGCTCCCGCCGCGCCACGCTCCGCGTCCGGCTCCCGCTGCGAGACCCTCCGGGAACTAATGAAGCCACTTGACCTCTTGCAACCCCCATTCTCCGATCTCCAAAGAGGGTATTAATGCTCCTGACACACAGGCAGTCAGGGGGTGGGGGTGGGTTTGACACGGGCTGGCAGGTTGCTCCTGCCCTGCTCACAGCTCTGCAACAGCGCAGCCTAAAAACGCCGTAAGGTTCCCCATCCTGCCGTGTTGGAAGAGTTCCTTACAGTACACAGCATTATCAGATCTTTTCCCCCTTTGCCACTGCATTCCTGTGCCCCCTGTGCAGGGTTCGACTAGGATCTAATTTTGTATTTCTGAACTGGATTTCCACTGCTCACCCTCAGACCATTTCACCACCCACACTGCTCCAGGTGTGAAACCTTCATAAATCTGAACAAAGGCAGCCCCATTTCTGCTCTATGCATGCACAACCCACTTGGAAATATACAGCTGAATGATCCGTTTGCTCCTCTGCAGTGACTCACCAGCTGCTTCTCATTGCCCAGTGCTTCGCCTGGAGACCCAAAGCTCCAGGGATGTGGTTTAAAGCCTGGTCCAGGACCAGGCTGTGGAGCAGAGCAGGACCCCTCTTTTGAAGATGTTGGGATCAGCACTTTCCACATTGCAAGCAAGCACTCCAGCAATTAATGGTTCTTGTAAACATGCCATAGATGGAGGTAAAAGCCCACAAAATGGAGATGCCAGAAGCGCTTTTTTTTTTTGTGATTTGGTTTCTTATTAGAATATGCTACTAGGGAAGAAAAGACATAATTGATAAGACTGACATTAGAGGCAGCCAGTAAAATTAAAACTCCAAGGAATGGCCTGGCTTTTTCTTGTCAGGCAGGCATACAGATTCCCCGCCGAGTGCTTTAGGATACTCATAAATGTTAGGGACAAAATCTTCAAATAAAGAAGGGAAGGGCTTCTGCTGCCTTCAGTTTTGGCAGGCCGGTTTCAGGTGCTTTAAATGGCCTGGCTTCCATCTGAGTACTCCTTCTCCTGCCCCAGAAGAGGACCCAGTCCCAAGAAGGCACCAACACACCTGGGTTCAGGGCTGGAGCATTTCATGTTTCTGCTGTCTTCTATGAGCTCTGCTCTAAATGATGCTAACGAAAACCAGTCTCAGAGCCCCACAGTGAGCTTGGAGCTGCATCTAAAGCTCAACAGCACATGTGCACAGAGGGTTGATAAAACCATTTCAAAACCATGCCTCCTTACATCTGCAGGCTTGTGGAGCTGGAGCAGGAGGACTCACGAGCTCTAAGCTCAGAGGTGCTGGGAGATTTGTTCCTGGACAAATCTCCAGTAACTTCTTGGAGCTCAGACAAATGCTGTAGTCTAGTCTTACTGGCCTCATTCCCTTCTTTCATTTTTGCATAGAGTACACCTTACCCTGAAAGCACATTTTTTCACAATGGTGAACAGCCCATTCTGTGTCTGGGTCCTTTATCTCAGGGCAGAGGACATCAGGCTTTTAAGTTCAGTTGTCCTGTCTACAGTCTTGCTCCCAACAACATCCTACAGCTTCCAGAAGCCCAGCACAGACAGCCCTGCTCCAATGAGTACCAGTGCCAGCGTGCACTGCACACACATGGTTCTAAATGAGCACCGCTCCTTGTGCTTCCACATTTTAGGAATATGTTTATTTTGGTTATAAGAAGATAATAATCTTACAACAATCTTGCAGCAAGCGCTTAAAATAATGTTACAAATAAGCACTTGTGTATGTGTTCAACCATAAGCACAAGGGAGGTGAGGTGACTTAAACCCACCTCTGATTTTACAGTATCAGCCTGTGGCCACACACTGGGTCATGAAGCAGCAGCAGCTAACCAGGCTCACAAGAGGGCTTTCCTAATAAAATCAGATTAATAGAAAACAAGTTCCTCCTCCACACCCCTTTCACAGCCTCTAAAAACAGATGCCCAAGCCCTCTCTGACAGGTGTGTACCACCTGAGCCTCACACCAACATTACATGTCATTAACAAAACATAAGCCAGCGGTCACATCTTAACGGGAAAAGTTAAATCTCTTTATGCAGTTAAATAAAGATACCTTGTCCAGTCATTAAGAAGTGATTAACTTATCTAAGAAATAACAGCACTAGGGCTGTCTGACTGGCACACAAACACTAAAAAAAGCACGGATCAGACATAATATTAGGCTAATTATAAAGAGAAGAAAAGACAGGCAGAAACATAAAATAGCCATGTGGACAGTATTTTGCTGGAATTTTTCTTTGCACAGAAAAGGCTAAACACATTCTGCAAAAAAACAATAAATTTGTATTAAAACAATTTCTCTCCTGGTTTCCCTAATTTAGTGCTGTACATGAGGAGGCAGCACATGTTCAGACACCCTCCCAGGTTGTGTGAAGCAGCAGCCAAATCATCATACAGACCAAACTTCTTCAAACTAACAGAATCCTTAAATCTCTGCACAATCAACCTGCAGCGCAATTCCAGGTCCTGGAGGCTTTGCAGAGCAGAAGAAGCGAGGCAGCACAGCCCATCCCACCCACCTCCTGCCCAGTCCCTGCCATGGCCTTGTTCCTCCTCTGGAGCAGCCACAGAAGCTCCTCAGCATTCCTGGAGTCTGGGTACACTCAGTTCCTCATCAACCTGGTGTGTTCGTGAGAGTCACCTCATCCAGCCCTGATGTCCAAAGATACTTGATTTCTGTCAGCAAGAAACTGAGTGCCTTTCCTGCAATTTCTGCCCTATTTATACTCCCAGAAATGAGGTTTACCTTTCTGTCCTGTTATTGGCTAGGACCTGGAGGTTATTCCCTACCACCTCACATCATTGTCTGGGCCAGGGGAAAAGGACACTGGCTTCTGAGAAGAAGCACATGGCTTCCAGTGGGAAAATGTGGCGGCATCATCCACCCTTGTTCATTGCTCAGGGTCCATCGTGAATGCGGCCGAACGCCTGCGGCACGCAAACACAGTGAGGTTATCTGTGACAGGGTGGGACCTGCCAAAATCCTGGCATCTGAGAGACTCAGGAGGCAGAAAGCAGGGGGCACAGCCCTGGGAGGAAGCTCTAGAATTAGGTGGGGATTCTGAGAATCTCAAGTTTAAGCTCAGGCTTTAAACACCTCTTTAGTGGGAGCAGACGAGTTGTGAACACACCTTCAGGCAGGAGGCTGCCCACTGTGCTCCACCACCCAGCCCAGACCTGCCCTCCCCTTCCAGCCCCCAGCTCTTCAGGGGTGTGCTGATGCTGAGGGATATCCATCCCTTCATCCCCTCATCCCATCATCCAGGACATCACCCACAACAAAGTTTTCCAGCACACCCTAAGTACTGATTTGAGAGCTCAGGACCTGGGACCAAATGATTGGGACAGCCAGAAGTATCTGGTCACTGTTCAGGGAAAAGGGAGGTGGGTTTCCATTTTTAGCACTTGCGTCCTCTTTAAAGCTCTTTTCCCCTACTAAAACCTAATATTAAGAATGATGGCAGATCCTACTTTCCTTGAGGTAATGCCAATTTTAATGCATTTTTTAAAATATAACTATAGTGCTATTGAGGAACAAGTAGTAAGTGATAGATACTTTAATGTAATGAGTCAATATGTATTTGTATGTGCTTTATGACTTAATCAATATTGCTACATTAGCAAGAATAAATATGGTGTTTCCTTTTCTGGCCTTGGAAAGAACAAATAAGGAAAGTCACAATCTGAAGTTTAGGAATGAATAAAATCTCTGCCCAGACGATTCAGTAAATCTCTTGACATTCAATTGTTCTCCAGAGCAAGCACATCCCCAGGATGGACAAGTGACACTGGGATTCAGCCTGGGATTCTAGTTCAGGTTTTTCACAGGGAACTTCCTAAGAGGAATTTAAAAAAAGGAAACAGGCCCCAGCAGACAGTGTATATCCTCTCCAGCATGCTGAGTGCCAAGGTGAAGGGCTTGGCACACTGAACAACAAAGGATTTTACTGCTGAGGAGCAAGAGAAGTTCACCAACCCTTCCCAAGCTGTGCCTGTCCTGGCACGCTGGCAAAAGGAAATGACAAAGTGCTCCTGGTTTACTGCCATTCAGCCATTCACTGCTCCAAAAGCAAAGGTTGTGACAGGGATAGGACATGCAATCTTGTAATTCACACAAACTTTTCCATCAATTATTTGTTCTGGAGTACTGGCCTCACCTGATGCAGCAAGGAAGCCCAACCCCAGCAGCAAGACATTCATCTTGGACTCAGCGATCCCAAAGGTCTTTCCCAGCCTAGTTAATTCTGTGATTCTGTGATCTTACACATTCTACACGTTCATCCTCCAGTGGCAGGCCTTCAGCTGGAGCAAATCTGGGAATGCTCATCCCCATCTTCCCTCTGGCCTTGCTGCCCCTCGGGTCAGAGTCACTCAGCTGGCATGTGCTGGTCCTTGGCCCAGGTAAGGCATTCCCTGTGCACAGTGCAGCGGCTCTGCTCCTGCTGGACCCGCGCACGGAGAGAGATCCAGCACGTGCTATCTGAGGCTGAGCACCTTGATGGGATGCAGCACAAGACTGGCTTCTGATACTGGCTTTGAGTATGCCAGAAGAGTCCCACTCCTGTCAGTGCTGCTGGGAAGCAAATCCAGGCAGCATTCAAGAAAACAATAAAGATCACAGCACTTGGTCCTGCTCCAAAACCCCTCAAATCCAAGCAAGCAATATCCACTTCTGCTTTGAATCTTCGTGTTTCCAACATCATATTTTGGGGCTTCATCTTGAAGACACCAGTGAGATGCCCAGCCAGGCGTATTCCAGGGGGTTTAAGGCAGGATCTTAATTTATCTCATCTGACTAAATACCCTCAGAGCAGGTCTCAGCAGTGACCAATGCCCCTTAATGTCCCCCCACACAGCTCCTTCCCCAGCCACACCACCTATGCAGTTACAGAGGGTCTCTCACTTGAGGTCCTCATTCCAATGTTCAAAGACTGGGATGGATGCTGTGGTGCCTTCCCTCCCCTCCCCAGGCCAGCTCTGCGAGGACTCCTCTGTCTGTGTGCATGGCCAGCTCAGCCATCAGCAGGGGCTGTCCATGCTCCCCACGAGCAGAGCTGCCAGGTGCATCTGAGATGCTTGTGACTTGAGAGGCCTTTTTGTGTGCTCCTCTTGAGGAAATAACCTCTGGAAATTCAGCCACTGCTTATTGCATCTGCCTTTGGTTGGACCCAAGATGGTTCTATCTTCATCCTCCACCGCTGGCCTTCTGAGCTACTTAAAACACAGACTGCTTTCCTAGAACTGGGCTAAAAAGTTGCACCAATGATGCTGAAGCTCTGCTAAACCCACGTGGGGCTGGCTGGGGTTGGGGTCTCCCAGGCAGGAGCTGCCTGCTCCCAGCCCAGTGGCACCAGCTTAGTTAAAGGCAGCCTCTCCCCCTGCACAGGGCGTCTCCTGCCCTGCTGTCACACAGGATAACCCCCATGGCTATCCTCCTGCCATTCTGGATTTACTCTGCTTTCCGTGGGGTCAGAGCCTGACCTTACAGATCATTGAGCTAGGACTCACATAAAGGCAGGAAAAGGAAAAAAATCTCCTCCGTCCTCAGTTTGGAGAGTTTGGCAGCATTGGTTTATTTTTAACAGATCACCACCACCACATTTCAGCCCTTTTCCTGTTGTGATCGTTAGAACTTTTAACTGGATCATAAATCTTTTATTAACATTTGGTATTATACTAATTAAAACTGTTCCATGTATGTATTATTAATTCTCCAGCACTTCTTGTGAGGGCGATGGTTTTAGCTGTCTTAGCAAAATTCACCATAGTAAATGAGGAGAAACTCATTTCCAAGCAATTAGGCTTGCAGAAAAATAAGTTTCTTAATGAAGGGGACAATCATTACAAATTTTACCTAAATAAACAGGGTTTCTTAATGGTAACTCTTCAAGCTAAGTAAACAGATTGGTGTGGTAATGTCCTAAGCAATACTTAAATGTAACTGTTTAATAAATTGGTAAATTACTCATTTCATCTTAGAACAAAATGGTAATACTGTAGTAGTAACCTAGTATATATTCTGTAAATATGAAGCATTATCACTTTAGCTCTGAAGAAATCACCACAGTGATATGTCAGCATTGATCTGAAACTGCAGCATTTTATCTCAAGTTTATTACCCATTTTTGAGAATCGCTGAGATTTTCAGAGCATAATGGCAATAAAAGAAGAATTTAAAAAGCGCTTAAATGTGCATAAGTTAATCAGAGGTATCCTCAGGGGGAAAAGGAAATTTGGTAAAACATGAATTATAAGCATCATTTAAACTTACTTTGGACACTAGAGATAATAAATGGCACCATAATTTAGAAATAGCTTTTAACATCAATGACTGTAAGAGGCACTTTACTGTTCATAAGAATTGCAAAGCAACGGTGCTGAGGCCAATTTTATTAGCCATTTTTTTCTTTATAAAAGCAATCCAACCATTTCCAAACTGAGCAGACAGGAACAAGAGTTACGTGTTAATATGCAAAATGCATTTGAGTTGGGGTGGTTTTTTTTGTTTTTAATAGCCAGCAATAAATTTACCAAAA
Organism: Aegithalos caudatus; assembly: GCA_013389925.1. Classification (NCBI taxonomy): domain Eukaryota; kingdom Metazoa; phylum Chordata; class Aves; order Passeriformes; family Aegithalidae; genus Aegithalos; species Aegithalos caudatus. The sequence goes on from WEIU01008635.1 coordinate 594,189, forward strand.
GATACAGTCTGGAGACAATTGAATGATCATTGAAGAAGAATAAAGCCTGCTCAGAGTTTACATATTTGAGAAGAGCGGATAAGAGGAGGAAAGGAGGGAAAGAGAATCGTTCATACATCCCTATTTACTCGGGAATGTCGCAGCACTTCCGAGCGCAGGGGAGCCGCCGTAAATCAGCGGAGGCAGCGCGGGTGGAACGAGGCTTCTCCCTGCTAACTTTTCTCAGCCGGCAGCGCACGCCAGGCTCGGGGGCCCGCACAGTGCCCCACGAAGGCGCCCCTCTCCCACGATAAGGCTTTCAGAGCCATCCATTGTCAGCCCTCGCACCAATCAATTTTGGCGAGGCAGGACAAGAGAGCCTTTGAGGAGCGGCAGCCCGGGCGTTACCGGGGTCCGGCTGCTCCGCCGCCGCTCCCGGGGAGCACGGACCGGCCCGGGTGAGGTCTGACCCCGCTCCCGGGGAGCACGGACCGGCCCAGGTGAGGTCTGACCCCGCTCCCGGGGAGCACGGACCGGCCCAGGTATCGCCCCGAGTTCTGACCCCCTTTCCACCCCGGCCCGGGAGCACAAAACAACCGGACTGGGTTTACTCTGAGGCGCCGCTCATGTGCTCATGGAAATGGCAAACAAACCCAGCTCAAGAATTAAAATTTAATTTGTTTCAGACTACTGCCGAGTCTCGAAAATAAGGGAGATTAATATTCTTGAGACTTTCCGTGTCTGAAGCGTCCAGGATCCTTGACACATGAAGTAGCTTTGCTTGGCAGAATGGGCTGTTAACTCTGAAACTCAGGAGAAAGCAAATATCTGTATAATTATTTCACTCCTGGCCATTTTAGCATAATCAAGATCTAACGACATTTCTTAGCCCACATTGACAAAACGACTCCTTCATGCTCTCAGAGCTGCTGGGAAGAGTCTCAGCTCTCCAGTTTGTCCCCCACTAGTTTCTGGGTTGTGATGTGCTTACACACCACCCCAAGATAAAATGAGGTCACTTGTATAATTTCCTATGGAACCAAATTAAAGCCATCCTGGTAAAAGACTGCTAAATTTCGATGTTGGCAAGATTAAGTCAGCCTCTAGAAGAGCCACCGGAAAAAACGTGAAGCTCTTCAATAGAATATGTCAGGAGCAGGGAAGCATCACTCTTATTTCTGAGAGCATCCTCTGCTCCAGGACTCTGCCTTGGCTTCCAGCAAAGAACATTTCCAGCGGGAGAGATCCCTCTGGAAGTAAAGACAGAGGATGGGAGCAGTTTGTTAAGTTGAACAAAGAGAAACGAGGAGGTGATGTAAACCTGAGTCTCCTGTGTAGGACTCAGTAGCACTGAGCAAACAAGTGTGCCACTGGTTCCAAGGGCTAGAAGCTAAAATTACACAAATCCAGGCAAAAATTTTTTAAAGGCACTATATTAATTTGTACAGTGGCTGTGACTAAGTACTTAAATTTTGAACAGATTCTTCATCATTAGGGATATTTCATTCAAGACTGGATTACTTTTTAAATGAATTATCTTAGCTGAAATAAGGCTTTATTTGGAAGAAATTTAATACCTGTATAATTAGACACTGAATTAAGATGACCTTGCCGTGGAACAACTACATTTTAATTTACTCTTCATAATTAAAAGCAAATCTCTAAATACCTTAGGCTGATTTTTTTAAACACCCATTTAAATCTTCCTGTTGTTCTAAGCGAACATCTTAAAACGCCAGAGGTTGGCATCAAAAAACTTGTAACCCTGAGATCCCTTGAAATCCGGAAATACATTTTTAATTAGAGACCTCAAGTGCTATGCTCCGTGAGCTGGGCAAGCACGGCTGAAGCAGCGAGCCTTGCAATCCTTTTTAAGACCAGTTTAAGACCGGAGGCGTGGGGGGACGGGAGGATGGACGGACAGGCTGTGACCCCCTTAAAGGTGCTGCACCCCCTCGAGCTCCCAGCAGCTGTTCCTGTGAAACCGGCTCTGCCATACCGTATCTGCCATCAAAACCAGCAAAGTGGAGCTTGGCTTTTGCACGAAGACAGCAGCATTTCCAGCCTCTCTTTCCCCTCCCCATTAGCGGGGGTTCTGGCTGTCACACCAGAAGCAAGCCTGCTATTTTAACGCCACCATAGAAGAGGGATCTGTGCGGCGGGGTCTGTGTTTGCTCCCAGCAGCTGTACGCAGCTCAGCCCGAGGGCATCCTCTGCAGCACTGCCCTCGGGGGCGCACGAAGCCCCGGGGGGGTCACTGCAGCCCCGCCGGAGCCGCCCCCGGCCCCGGCCCCGCTCCCGCGCGGGGCTCGCTCCGGACCAACCTTTGGAGACGCGATCGGCAAAACTCAACGCGTGCACTTATGAAGACGAAAACTCAAACTGAAATGTGCACCGAAGCATTTGGCAGCCAACGGGATTGTGAAATGGGGCCCGTGAGCCAGATTTTCGGTAAATCAGAACGGCTCTATGAACGTTGTGTCCCAGCATACGAGGAATCGCCGAAGAGCTCCGAGAAGACTTGTGCGGCAAACACCACGACACAGCGAGTTCCTCATGCTGCCCCGAATCTGACAGACCCTGCTGTTCCTGGCACTTACACAGAGAGGAGGGGGAGAATTCCCTTCTGGCTCTGCCTGGGCTACGGCAGGGCTGATCGGGAGTGCACAGCCCGAGTTTATTGGTGTTATTCAGAATTGACTTTGGCCTCTAAACCAGAGCTGACTGTTGCTCGACTACTTACTGAGCTCGGTGCAGGAGGCTGCATCCTCGGCTGCTTCAGTCGCTCTCAGCTCATTCACTCCCTGGCAAGAGCGATGCCAATTCCGATCAAACCCCATTGTACACTAATGACATTCAGGCGGCACCAGCCAAGCGCTGGGAGCAGCTGAGCTCTCCCACTGCCTGGTGGGTTCAGGAAGAGTTACAGGTGTAGGATTTGGCTCGGCCGCTTTGTTTTTGCCTCATCTATTTTCATACGTGTTTGAGCCTTCCATGACACGTCACTGAATTACAAACACAAAAATCATCTTAAAGGAGATTTATTATTTTAGAATGAAGAAAAAAAAAAAATGCTGCTCTCTACCCAAGTGAAATCTATAAAAAGTAAAAGCTCGACCCTTCCACAGCTACTTTAAGACCACCCCTCCAGCACAGCCCCCATCAGTAGGTGTCAGCCTTCCTCCCTACCGGGGGGCAGCACCGGCCGCCTCCCGGGGCTGGGCCACCCCTCCGGGGGCTGCGGTGCGGCGGAGCTCCCGCGACAGCCCCGGGGGACGGGCGCACAGGCGGCCGAGCAGGTGGCTGCACACGCTGCCTCTCCCACCTGCTGCCCCGTGCCGAGCCACAATGAACTTGTCAGGCCGTGCTTTTGTCACCGAGAGCAGATGTCGGCTGGGCAGCGCGGCCTCGCTCCGCCCGGCCGTGCTCCAGCCGCTCGCTGCGAGGCGCTGCTGGGGCCGCTCCTCGGAGCTTCCCGTTGTTCGGGAGGGTTCGCCCGCGTTTCCTCGGGCCCCGTATCTCTCTCTTGCTTCCACCCACTTTCCTCGGCTGTTCTGTAGCCCCTGCTTACTGCACTCTGCCGGATTCTTCCGTCCTTCTTGCCGTGTTTTACCTTTTTTGCTGTTTTCCGTCTTGCCCGGTGGGCTGGTGATTTCACCGCGGAGCTGTTCCAGTGCTCGCTATCCAGTGGGACCCCAAAACACAGCACAGTGCACCGTGCGCTCCCCCTCTGCCCCTCAGCAGGAACTCACGCCAAGCCATTTCCGTTTCTAAGGTAGTACCCGGCTGCTTGCTCACATACAGCCCAATTACACTGGGATATTCATTATATTCATTTTCCACCCGAAAGTCCAGCAGACGGCAGAGCTTCCCTCTGCTCCTGGCATTCTCATGCCCCTTCCCACCACGGCAGCTCTGCACAGCCCTTCCCCTGCTCCCTCCCAGGTGTTCCCATCACTCCCACTTCCGTCTTTGCTCTTCTTGTTCATTCCCGGCTTTCCCCCTCCTTCTCAGTTTTCTGTGGATGCACAGAGGTCTGGGATGTCTCTCTGACCTTCCCCTGAAGCTTTCCCACTTGCTGCATTTCCATCACTTCCTGCCCTCCAGTCTCACCAGCTCGTGCTCCGTTCCCCCTCAATCTATCAGAGCTTTCCCACCTCACTCAGTGCCACCACCAGCACGGCCAGAATGTGGATCACATCTTGCACATTTCTGCCTCTGCCTCGTTGTTAATTTGAGTTGATAAGAAGGAAAAGTATTGGCCAGAGAAGAAGACAAAGATCAAAACAGCAAGCACCACTGAGAAAATGAGCCAGCGCAGTGGGAGGTGTTCCAGCTGCAGCTGGGAAACTGCGGACTGGCATCCAAAGCAAGTCAGAAAGCAGAAGTAAATAGAGATGGACAAGAATGAGGGAGGGTCTCTTTTTTCCATCTAAACTAGTGATCAGTGATTTCTGTTGTGCACTTCAACCCGGTTTCCCCTGGTTTAGCTCCCACTCATGGAAGTCTCATCTGAGCTGTAGGACCACAAGCCTGAATGGACAAAGGGCTGACAGACTTTGCTGTGTGTGGTGTAACAGGCCTTTGCAGACCAGTCTGGAGACCCTGCAGAGCAAACAGAGAAAACCAGTTGTTCATGTGAATCTCGATCAGCACAGGAAGGTAAAAGCTTTAACAGCAAACAGAGATTTATGCCAGAAGAATCTCTCTCAGAGCAGTTTGACAGAGTCAGTCACACAGGGGTTGGGAGCCCTATCTAAGAATGTTTTTGAAAAACTGCCTGCAGTTTGAAGGAAAATCCTCATGAGGAAGGTACCCTTCATTTTCCCTGTCTTATTCCCTATGGCAGTGAAAAGGGGCAGTGGTTTCACCCCAGCCCCTCCATGCAGCAGAAGTACATCATTTCCCCTTTGAGCACTTGGCTGGAGACAGAGAAGGTCAACTTCACAGAGATCAATGTAGGAAAGCCACAAGCATGACAAGGCAGAAGAAAACTCCTAAACCCCTACAATTTCTACCCTTGATGATTTAGAGGAGGATCACATTTCAGATCTCCAAAAAAGGTCCTGCAAGTGTTTTTGTCCTGAACACTATTTATTTCAAGTACTCCAAAATAACTCAGCCTAGAAAGAGTGGAAAAGGCTTTTTCCCTGCTCATGCTCTCAGAGACAATCTCCTTTTGCCACATGGGAAGGTAGCATGGGGCATAGATGCACTGGGCTTGAAGGCTCTAAAATGGAATTTCAAAGTGAAACCACTAACCTTGATGTGCCGATTCAATGCAGAAAAGGCTCCTTCCCCACAAGCCCCACATTCACCATTGGCCTTCTGCTGACTAAAGGGGACAAGTTCAAGTTGAAAGCTTTCCTGATGAACAGTGTGAGGACAGGGGAACCTCCACAGCCCATGGCAATCTGGAAGCAATGTTGGGTACAACAGCTGCTCCGCTGGAGCACCGAAATGGCAAAGCTCCCCAGTGCAAGGCAACAGCTTCAGCAAGCGAGTCCCCGACTGTGCAAACTGCTTTCAGAATCAATTACCCATCTCAGCTTCTCTGGGCAAGAGGTAACATCCCACTTTTTTTTTTTTTTTTTTTTTTTTTTTTTTTTCCCCTGGAACTCTACAAAAAGAAAACAGAGCAACATTAGGGTGCCGTTTGACCAGTAAAATGCTGAGGGGTCTCTTGGCTCCAGGCAGAGAGCAGCCATATACATGTGTGGAGAGGAAAGCTGGGAGCAGAGGAAACCTGGAAGCAGGGGGCTCAGAAGCTGCCAGAGCTGACTGAAAATAAGGGCTGAGGAGCTGCACAAGACCAGAAATAGGCAGGCTGTGACCTGAGAGACAACAACATGTGCCTCAGCCAGGAGGAGAAAGGCAACATGGAGACAGGGTGCCCACAGAAGACATGTCACAAGGACGAAAAAGAGTATTTTTAGAAACTCTGGGAAAAGCATGACTAAGTAGTGCTTTGAAGCTCTGATCAGGAGCACAGATTAGGATAATCCATGAAGCAGGGTGCAGGACTGCAGCTCCCCAAAGAGATTTTTCAGTGCTAGAACCAAACCAAAATTAATTACCACAACATCTCTGCTGCCTATGAAGAAACCATCTCCTACACATCACCCTACAGATGCACCCACCTGCCTGCCCATGTGCCAGCCTCAAGGGTATAAAAGACATAAGAAAAGGGACTTAATGAAAATCTTGAAGGATCACTGTTTCCTCTTCCCAGTCTGCAGCTCTCTGACAGCTAAAGCACCCCCATCTTTTCTACTTCCCCTGTGCTGCCAGGGCCAGAGTTGGGCACATCTGGGGGAGGCAGGAGAAAACTGACATGGAGGAACAGCACAACCTGGAACCTCTGCCTGTGGGCTGCAGTCAGGAGGCTTCATCCCAGGCTACTCCTGGAATACTTTTGCCCAAACCTAGAAACATTTTCCACTGCGCTAAAACTCCCTGTTTTCCGGATTTCCAATGGAAACACAGCTCAGGCCATGGTTCATGCCGAGCTGCAGCGATGGCATGAGAGCAGCTGCTCTCCCACCCATCCAGCCCCATGCCCTGCTGGCAGGGTGCCTGCCTGCTGAGCCCACAGCACACGCCCGGCCCTCGCAGGTGCCCTCGGAGCTCTTGCTCCATCCCACCAGTCCAAGGGAGTTGAAGCCTTCTTTAATTATTAACTGTTTTGCTTTGGTTTCCCACTCCACTTGAGAGCTTGGGCTCTCTGGAGGCTGGGAGCAGCTTAACAGGGCAGCAGCCCTGGTGGGAGCAGCCCAGGGCTGGCACCAGCCGTGCCCACCCGTGGCTGGAGTTCCCCCACAGGCTGCTCCATTACCAGTAATGGGAACAGCGTGTGCGGGTGAACAGGAGACTGTAATGTCTTTATATTATACCACCAATTAAGTTCTCAGGGTCGTGTCCTCAGCTGATGTAAAGTAGATGAGATGCACTGAAGTTAATGGATGTTTGCTGATTTACACCCTCTGAAGGGCTGGCCCTCTGTATGAAAGCAGCTGAACCATTCCAGCAGCCCTGGTGTTTAACAGCTATGTACTGAGCCAGCCTTCTCTATCACTCCAGTCCATAAACCACAAGCTTTATTAACTAATAATTAGTCCTTCAGTTAAGTTTCAGGGTCATGTTTTAAGAGCTGCTGCCCTTAGAGCTGGTGTGGAGTTTTGAAGAGACCTGAAGCAGAGGAAAGAAGCAGAACAGAGACACTGCCAGGCTGCCCTGAAGATGCTGAGGATCTTTCATGACTATGTTGGCACCTACTGCCCTGTGGAAGTACCTGGGAGCTCAGCACCTTGAATTGAAGCTGAGGGATCACTCTCGCAAACACAGAGTTGGTTTTAACAACATAATTTCAAAAGGCTCCTGAGCTGTGCAAAGATGAGTTTGGGTACGAGTCTCTGACTGACAAGAGCACAGTGTAAATGCTGTGGGGACACCAAGCTGTAAAGCAGGGCCCAAGTGCATGGAGAAGCTCTGGCACAGAGCAAACAGGGTGATTTGGGAGGACAGACTAACAGCTCCGCTTATTTTTTTTTCAGTTGTACATAATCACTAGTCAGAAAAATGCTGTGAAGTGGGTCACATCCTTCCCTTGTGTGCTGCTTTCTGGATACCCAGGTGTCACAAGTGTCCTGAGATGGGTAATGCACTAACCCAGTTAGGAGGCTAAGCTTGGGAAGAACGGTGGATAAAACCATAAATAAAATAGGATTTTTCTATTCATAGATTAAAACACAACTTCCCAAACATTAGCTTCAGCTAATGCTCCTCTTCCTCCTTCTCTGTCTGGACTGAGTGAAGAATATAGAGTGCCTTTCTGCCACCAGAAGGAATAAAAGTTCTGTACAGAGCTGGGGAATCATGACAGCCTAGCACACAAATGTTCTCAAAAAGGAATGTAATATGGGCAGCTTTCACTGAGACGGTTCTTGTGCAATAACTTAAACAGTACAGATTACTACTTGGGGAAATAAAAGACAACATAACTTTGAAACTTGAAAAGCTCTTTCTTCATTGTAATCAATTGCAATAATCCATGTCAGTGATTTAGATGAAGATCAACTTTACCTTTCTTTGCTGATGACACAAAACTAAGAGCAATAAAAAACTTAAGTGCATTGTGCACAACTAATGGATTGGATGTGGCATGTGCCAATGGAAGTTAGTATGTATAATGCAGCATATACTGGATGCCAAATTAATGGGATTATTTGGGCATTCTGGAACACTTGTGGCATTGAGTTTAAGTCATTTAAGGAGTCAGGCAGGGGTTGATGGTCTTCTATTTTCAAAAGATTGAAGCCTAGTACTTCTGTAGGCAAGCCACGGTATGAATTTTACCTCCTCCATCCAGCTGCTACTCAGTCCAAAGATGAGAGATAATAAAACCAAGGCAATGAGATCATGTCTGGTATGCTGAGGAAGAAATAAAGAATGCAGGTCCACCTGAACAGAGAGCTGGAGGTTCAGGCACACAGATGATGGACCAGACAGTCCAACCTCCTGCTAGCCCTCGGACCTTTACCAGGCCATGAGGCTCATGCTAATTTACCATGGCACTGATTCCTGCTTGGATAAGTTCATGAAGAAAACTGGTCCTAGCATGGAGTGAAATGCATCTCACTGTCAACATGTACCATGCAGAATTACCTGATGAGGTGCAGAGATCCATTCAGGGAGCTCAGATGTGCAACAGAGATGGAGACAGGGTGGTTTTCTCCCACCTGCCCATTCCAGCAAACTGGCCCAAGCTAGGGTGAGGCACAGGGACAGTTTTGTTGGACTGGCTGGCACAGGCACAGCTGGGTCTGATCCCTGTGTTCCTGCCACTGGGTAGAGCAGCAGAGAAGGACCCGGCAAATCCCACATGCCGGTAACAACAAAGGTCCTGCTCTCTCTGCCTCTGCACATGGAGATGCTCCACAGAGGTGCAAAATCACTCCCTTGAACTCCCAGGAGGTAAATACTTGCAGGCTCAGCTCAGAACATTCACCAAGGACTAGGACAGCACCCTTGATATCTGTAGAGGTACTGCAGGTGTTACTGGGAAATCTCTGGAGTCCACTATCCACAGGCAGATTTCTCTATTTGCTTTATTTTTATCTTTTGAAGAATGGCTTAAAGGGGAGATAAGCACATAGGTGCCAAGCTGCCACAAACTGCACTATAGCTCTGCCCATCAAAGCCACCTGGGTGCCTCCAGGAGAAAAACTCAGATACCCAAAAACAAGTGGGCACCAAGTAGAAATATTTGTCTTGCTGCTGAGTCAGGAAAAAGTTAGGAGCTAAAAAGATTCAAAAGCATGGGCAAGGGAAACACACAGCATTGAAGGGAAATGCTCCAAATAGCCTAAACCAAGAGAGTAAATACCTCTTCCTCAAGAAATGCCCACCTGCACTGAAGCAAATACTTCACCCACCTGTTCCAGCTCACTCAGGCAACACGTAAGGAGGGAATCTACCAACTAAGGAGGAGCTGCTACATGAGCAAGTGCTCACCTGGGTGAGTCACAGCCCTTAAATGATTGCTCCTCTGCAGTGGGGATGATTTTGGTGCAGAAATACATGCTTTGAGGAAAGTTCGGAGGTGTGATGTAAATCTCAGTATTATTTATGTCAGCTATAAATGAGCTAAATTATGGCCTAGCTGAGCAAAACACTTTTGTAAACCAAGGCATTGAATATTGTGTACTTTGCATGTTTAACAGGACCAGGCTTTCATCACAGAGTGGAGGAGAGCCAATAACCCATTGATTTTAGGGCCCATTTAGAAAAAGAATTGCCTATACAGATTTGATCACCACGCATTACTTTGTAACATCTAATACCCTGGGCACAAAATAATGCTGAGAGAAGCAAATTGTGGAGCCATTTTTATCCAGAGAGGGTTTGTGCATGAGGGCATGGCACAGGGGCTGCTTCGGGCTGAGGCTCAAGGCAAAGCCAGGAGGAGCTCTGAGGAAATGGTTGATGTTCCTCCAGTTGTGCTGAGCTCTGCCTTGTTCATCCACCCACAGAGCTGCTTAGCCCTACCTGGAGATCATTCACACACACAAAGCTTGGAAAACTACCTGTCCAAAATTAGGTCCCACTGATGGTTCAATAATCCTTAATTCTCATTACATTTTTCCATCCTTGTTCAATAAAGACAAGTTTTTTTGGTCTTAAAACTTCCATACAGAGGAGTTTGGGTACACAGCATGGGCTTTTCAAAACATAAATTCACAGAGATATTTCACTTGCAGATTTAAGACTGCTTTGGAAAGATCATTCAAATGCAAAGAATTATCGATTTCATAGCAGCATCGAGCATCAACAGATTAGAACTCAGCTTGATGGGATCTGCAGCATCTTCAGCGCTCTCAGACCACATCTCCATCATGACTTTCACTTGCCTACACTTAAATGACTCCTCCTGAAACAGCCATGCTGCAGTACAGCTGCAGGAGCTGCTGCTGCCCTCACCCTGTTTGCACGCCACTGATCTCTTTGGCTGACTGGAGTGCTTGAAGGAGTCTCCCACGGAGGTAAAGGAGCATTTAGTGATGAGTGGGAGGTGAGAGATAAACCGAGCTCCCCCCACGCTCCTCCACAGCTAGCCAGGGCCTGTGCTGCCAGAAGGGTGTTTCAGAAATTGGGGAGTCAAACGGCTGCCCACAAACAACAGCTCAAATTAAGTTGTCCACCCCAGAGCCCAAGTGCAAAATGTGGACAGGACAATCAACAGAATCAGGACAACAGCCAGCCCAGCCGCAAAACATGTCCTTTCCTCCACTGGGCACCCACATCCTCCACAATTACAATTCTTGGGTTGAAAAGGCTCAGTCTGGTAGGGTTTTGAGTCCGTGCAGGCCCCTTCAGGCATATCTCTTTGTTGACAGACCTTCAGAGAGACACAGCAGGGACCATCAGGCAATCCTGTCACACCTGAACCCAGCCGGCAGAGAACACTGCTCTCATCCACAGGGAGAAATACTGTGTGTTTGTTCCAACTAGTGTTTCCCTGAAGCTCCTGTAAACACTGGATTAACTGGGCAGAGTAATTGCAGGCAACCCCCACTTGTACCCCTTCAGCACGACCGCTCGTGTGGGAACCCCCCGTACTGCCCGCGCGCTCTTGTCATGCAAGACACGGATGCACGAGCAGCCTGCGTCCCTCGTCCTCAGCGCAGCTCAAAATGCACCTCGAAACAGCTCCTCGGGAACAAAGACACCAGCCACAGACACCAGCAACCCCAAGGCAGTTCGCGGGACATAAATCCCGCTATTTGATGACTACTCAGAGTGGAAGTTTGGTTGTGGTTTATGAAACCCTTTGAGAAATTGGGGTACCCTGAGGCTCAATCCCGCTGCCTGTGGCACAGCCCACGGGCAGCAGTGACGACGGGACCCGCTTCGCTGTCCCTGCCGAGCTCGGACACTCTTGGCACTGCCGTTCATTACAGGGCTGTGAGCACCCCGTGGCTTTGCGCAGGATTCTCGCCCGTCACAAAGCCGGTTCCTGCAGAACGCAGCAGCATTTTGCTCTCTGCAAATACACTGCTCCTGGGCTTACAGCAGTTTGGGGGAAACTGCAGGGAAATCGGGAACGTAGAGGCTTGTAGTTATGGGGTGTTCGCCCAGTTAAAGAAGAGCGATGTGTTGAACAAAATGCACTTTACAGATGTTCGACGGTGCAGATAGAACGCAACACCACACGTGAATATGTGTGTCCGTGTATTCCATCCCCATTCAGAGCTGGATTCTTCCCCGCTTTCACTGGCACTGGGGTTTCTCGGGGCTGTTCTGTGTACGCTACCGGGGCGTTCTCTCCCTCTCTGCCCCGCATTAGGTGCTGATGCGGAGGGGAAGGCCGAGGGCCGGCAGCCCCGGCATCGCCACGCGGTGAAGGGCGGTGGGAAAACGAATGCACTGAACAGGGCCCGGCTGGGGCTGGGGCGCGGCTGTGGCGGGGAGCTGTGGGGGACAGAGGACCGGAGAGCGGCGGTCCCTCGCACTCTGCCGCCCGGTATAGATTTCCCCGTTGTTTTTTCTTACTTCCCTGCCAGAGATCTCCCCTCGATCGCGTTTCAGCTTAGGATGCACATTCTGGCCGGTGAATCGCACCGGTTCGGCCCAGCACCATCACCCCGCTGTGACTGGATTTGGCCCTGCCGTGGGCCTTCCACAGCCTGCTCCCGACAAACCAAACTGACCGAAGCCCGTGCCCTGGCACCGCTGAGCAAAGAACCGGTTAGGAAATATTTTTTCCATCCCTCGCCCTGCGTGGCTGCCTGGCCCTGATC
>WEIU01008637.1:0-19103 GCA_013389925.1 Aegithalos caudatus
GAACAGGGCACACAGTGACACAGTGACGTGGATTCCCCGTGCTGGGACAACCGGAGCCGAGTTTCCATCCCCGTGTCAGCAGCCGCTGGATGGCAGCAAGTCCCCGGCGCTGCCAGCAGCATCACCGGCAGGAGGAGCGGGGCTGGTCCTGCCGGTACCGGGCAGGGGGAGCGGGGCCTTGGGGAGCGTGTGGGTACCGGACAGGGGGATCTGCTTCTCGGGGCGGGCAGGCACACCGGGCCGCCGGGACTGTCCTGGTGCCGCTATGTCCCTTATGGAGCCCAATGATTCCTGAAGGTGAAGGATGAGTGTTGGGCAGCGATAAACTGGCACAGCCAGGGAGCTGAGGCACGGGCAGAGGCAAGGGTAGCCCCGAGGCTGGGTCAGACGGGGGTGAGACAGATCCTGGTGTACAGCCCAGCAGTGCTGGACACTTCCCCAGGGGCAGTGGCACGGCACCCACCTGCCCAAAGGGAAGGGGCACAAGGTACCACGGTGTAAGGGAGGGAATCATAGAATCGTAATTTTTGTTGGCAAAAACATCTGAGGTCACTGAATCCAACCAGTAGCCCAGCACTGCCCTGGTGCTAATTTGGCCCACAAAGCCTCTTGAGCCTTTGATCCTAATTATTGTAGACATAATGAAAGCGTGCTGGCTGCCATCCCTGTGGTGGGTGCTTGTGCAAACACCAGAAGGAATTAAAGTCTTCCAGGAGATTCTGTAGCAAACAGCTTCTGATTCTACAGATGGCCCTTGCACAGGAGGGTGCCTTTGTGCAGGCATGAGCACAATACCCCAGCCTGATCCAGGTGTTTCACACCTCCCTGGCACTTCTGGACTTAACAAGAGAAAATCAGGTCCCAGGCTGTTGGCTGCAGGACCACAGAGGAACATGGAGCTCCTCCAGAAATGCTTCCAGCAAATGAAGGGTGCTGATGGTTCATCTGCAGAGGGCTCTTTGGATGAGAGAAATGGAGGCTGTTTGCATCCATTGAAATGTCCTGGAGACAGTTCTGGGGTTATGAGGTGCTCTCACAACTGAGAAGTGTTGGGAAAACACTCAGGACAGCTGGAGCTGAGAACAGCAAGGACGAGAAGAATCCAGGCCAGCATGGCACGGTTGGTCCTGCTGGCAGTGGAATCACTTGTTCCCAGGCTTTTCAAATGAGGAAGCCAGTCCCAGAGAGATGATGGGGAGGAAATCAGTGAGGGAGGAGCTCTGTGAGCTAGAGGATCTTTGCAAAGGGCTTCTTGTTCCCGCTTGGATTTCTGGTTCTGCTTGGACTCAGGGAGGTGCTGTTGTTCTCTTTCTCAGGTGATGTCCCTAAGCCTCAGACAGGAATTAATGGGTTCATGGATGGAATGTGAGCCTGAGGGGATTAGGGAGATATCACCTCCAACAGCTGTCCTGGGAACCAGGTACATGGGTGACTGCAGGAAGGCGGTAGGTGGGAGAGCTGGCAAAGTCCCACCTGGCTGCAGCTGTGTGGGATTCAAAAATGCCCCCAAAGTGCTAATGAGCTAACTGGGGGCACTGGTAGGATTGGCACATTGTTAGCAGTGTGGGGATTACAAATTCCACAGTGAAGTAAACCAGGTAGCAACAGGCTGTGCTGTTATAGGCCACTACTGAACCAACTGGGAATTGCTCATCAGAAAGCTGGGGCAGAGTAAAAGAATAAACAGCATAAATACCTCAGGAATGAGGTAAGTTTGTTATAAGTTTAATGTAGTTAAGGTAAATTAGTCATTACATAATGTGAGACATGGACGTAAGGGTGCCCTTCAGGCCTGTCTTATGTGTGTGGCCTTTATGAGTAAGAGCTGCTGAGATCCCTCTGTGGCATGGGTGGGTGCCTGAAGAGGGGAGCACCTGCACCCCAAGTGATTGGCTTGTGTTCCTGAGCGTGGCCTCTCTCACTCTCCAAGAGCCAGGCTGGGTCTTCTCAGGGACAGGAATAGTCTCAACACAAAGAGAGGAGGTAAGACAGGATGCTTTCCTGTCAAAGCCTCATTGTTCAAATTCAAGCTCCTCTTTAAAAAATCCAGAATGTCAAGAAACAGCATGGCTTCAGCATCAGTGGTCTCCTGGGAGAAATGTTAAGTGGGATCTTCAGCATCCAGTTTATGTAATGGAGGAAAGCTTTGGATTGGTTGTGCCCTGATGGATTCCCCAGGATTACTTCAAAGGAGCCTCTCTCCCCAGCCCCCAGCTCAACACCAGCATGGGCCTTCATCTTAGGAGCCAAATCCCAGGGGACAGAGTCCCTTAGAAGTTGGGGACCTGGAAGGCCTTGGAGGGTTGGTTTTGCTGTCAGCAGCATGTGCTAAGCCTCATGCTCAGCCCTTTCCATTTGGAATGCTGTGTAACAGCCTCCCTGCTGCTGGCCTGAGTAACACAAGGGTGCCTGGCCAAGGTAGTACCACCCAAGGTGGACACCTTAGGAAGCTGGAGAGGACCTTCCTTACCCCAAAGAGCTTCTTTCCTTGAGCACTTGCCGTGTGAGCTGGTGGTGGTCAGTGTGAGCAGCCCTGGTCCCTGTCCCTCTCCTTTGAAGGACATCCTGCCTTCTCCCTGTTTGCTCCCTGGGGTAAAAATAACCCTGCTTGTCTGCTGCAGCCTGGTTTGTGCTAGATACCTTTCCAGGCCTCAATTTAAAACATGGGGGACATCAAATCCCAACCTGACACCAAATAAAGGACAAACTTCAGCTGAGCTGGGCTGTATGTCTATTGGCAGTGTCCTGCCCTTGGCTGCTTGGTAGTGTGGGCATCAGGGACAGCATGGAATGGGGGTGGCTCACAGGTGGATGCTTGTCTCCATGGGAAGATGGAGTTCCCAGACCAAGACTGGTACTAGGGCTGTGGACTCAGCACTGCTGTTCCCCGCAGGAAGGGCTTTGTCCCCGTGTCTCTGCTCCTGTACCATGTGGCTGCTGGGTTTTAAGCCCTTCCAATTTCACAGCAAAGGAAATCCCTAATCTTTAGCACTCCTTTGGTTGCTTGGGGAAGTTTCTGGGAAGGGGGTACCTAGGGAGGAGGCCACCTGGCTGGGAAATGAAGGTGATTTTTCTGCACTGAGTTCCTGTGGGCTCACATAAACCTAAATTCTCTAAGGGTCCAGAGATAGGAGTGAGGGAGAAGGGCAGAATTCAGCCCTCCCATCAGAAATGGCTCTTGCTTGGATATACTGCTGAGCATCCTCAGGGCTCGTCAGACGTGGGAATAACCTGCTTTTCCTTCTCCACTGCTTCCTTTCCATTAACATCAAGTTTCAGCAGTGTGCTGGCACCATGAGCTTTGGCTGCTGCTGTCTGGGACACTCCTGTGACCATGTGAAGTCCTGCTAAGTGATGTTTGGAGGGCACTTACTGGCAAGAGCATAAGGATATGGACCTGAGGTGACAGCAGACATCTTGCTGGGTGAAGGCTGCCCTTGGTCAAGGTTTGTTCAGCACAGATTGTTTTGTCCATTAATTGCTGGTACCTAACAAAGGCACACTCAGCATCAGGCGTGACCCACACAAGGGACCTCAGGTGATGGTGATGGATCTGACACATCACACATCGAGCAGAGCTCACATTACCTGGTCCCTCTTGCCCTGGTAATGATGGTGCATGCTCTAGGCACACCTTCCCAGTCTAGGATTCCTCTTGGCTCTCCCACATCTTCTGGTGCTGAGCAGGGTGTCAGGGGCCACACTGAAGCCTGGGGACAGACTCCCAATCACCTCTGCCTCAGAGCAGTCCCTTGTGTGTCAGAGTGCCACTCCAGAGTCCCTCCTGCAGAGCTGCATGCCCCAGCTGTGTCCAGCCCTGGGGGCACATGCTTCTCGGGGACAGGCTTAGGGGGAAGGAGCTGGTGATGCCAGGAGAGAGATACCATTTCCTGATGCCAGTTGGACACCTCAGGACAGCCAGGACAAGGCACCAGCTCCCAGCAGTGTGCCCCCACACCATCCTGTGGCTCTGCTCCAGCCATTCCTTACAGAGTAACTTTCAGGCTTTTAATTAAATGTCCATGAAACACTCATTTGAGATGCTTAATTTAAAGTGAGAGCTAATTAATTTTATGGGCCCTGGCCATGTCTGTCTCATTTCTGAATTAATGCCTGGGCTGTGCTAGTGGAGGTGCAGAGAGCAAGGCAGCCTCTGGCTCCTGGGACTGTCTAGACAGTCCTAGCTGTGAGTGTGGCTGGTGGCCCAGTCAGAGGCAGACAGTTCTGTGTGGGGCTGGTGGCCCTGTGCAGGGCTGGTACCTCACTTAACCTCCTTGCCAGGCTGGCCCTCACTCCAGCCCAGCTGAGCAGGAGGAGAACAGCGCTGAGTTGAGCCTCTGTCCCAGCTGGTCCTGCAGGGCTGGACCCACATCCAAGCACCACATCCCAGGGACAGGCTCTGCTCCACAGCAGTATTCCTGTTTCCAGGGACTGGCTCAGCATGACATTGCCTTATTCTGCATTTGTCAACCTTGTGAGAACCTTTCCCCCCACTTCAGGGTGCATTTAGGGCCAAAGATTTGCTTTCTCATGGCCGGCTTCCACGAGACCCCCAGCACCGTTGCAATGACTTCCATGGCCATGGCAGCTTGGTGGAGCCTCTCCAGCAGCATCTGCTCAGCTTGGGGGTGCTCAGAGCATTCTGCCCTGCCCTCCAGTTGCAGGGTGACCTTGATTATGATCTTGCTGGGAAAAACATAGAGGGGCAGCCAGCCTCCACCTGCTCCCTACACCTGGGAGCCAAGTGGCCAAGGCACAGCAGGGGCACTTGGCAGAGCCCCTTGCTGCTGGCTGCTGGGAGGCTGGGAGTCAGCACACAGGACTTGGAGAGCAAAGGTCCCTCCAAGAGCAGCCCAGGGCTGAATGAGGCATGGGGGGGAAGAGGGGTGGGGACGAGTGTCTGTCTTTCCCAAGCTTCAGACCCACTGGAAGTGGGTTATGGATGGCTCTGGTGAAGGTCTGTCTGTGCTGGGGTTCAGCTGGGCCCCTTGGCATGGTGACCCCATCCCTGCAGAGCTGCCTGCCCCACAGGGAACACAGATGGGTTGTTTTTGAGAGCCTGGCAGACCTGCAGTCTCCTGCTTTATGGTTGACTGTAAAGGGCCTGCTATAAACTGTGATTGAAAACATGAATCATCTCACTAATTGAACAGTTAATCCATGCCAGGAAATCCATCTCTTTTGTCAAGATCTTTGTTTTTAAATGGGCATAACTCTCAGGCAAAGCTAAAGATTGGCTCCTAGACCCTTTATCACCAAGTAGCAGTGATTTATCCTGTGATTTACGCTGGCAACAGAAAAGGAATAGAATTAATAATAAATACTCATTTCTAAGTCACAGTAAGTCTGGAAGTGTCTAAACATCCACCAGAGCAGCATTACCCTTCCACAAACTGAGTCTGATTTGGCTCTGAGAGCATCTTGCCAAGGCCAGCCTGGTGTGGGGGGAGAGATCAGGGCCCTTTGGGCACGGCACTGTCTGGCAGGCTCGGTTAGGTGGGGGCTGTGTGCTTGCTCCCCCACACCAGCTGGTGAGGATGGACAAGAAGGGCCACAAAGGGACTTAGTTGTGCTTCATGGCTTGTAGCCAAAGCATCAGTTTGATGTGCCACCCCACTCTGCAGTGCACTGCTTCCTGCTGAGACCAGTTTGGGCAAGGGTGTCTCGATGCTCATATCCCCTCTGAATCACCAGGCTCTAGGCATGGCCTAATTCAAGGTGGGAAGGAGGTTCTCTGTACAGCACAGGCTTCAGGAGGGGTATGCAGGTGCCCCAAGTTCCCATCCTTGTCAGATCTTTGTTCACTGTGGCCGTGAGCCCTGTCTCCTCCTGCCCAAGCAAACCGGGACTCGTGCTGTCCCCATCGGGGGTGGTGCATCCACGCTCTTTGCAAAGAGCCTTGGAACTTGTGCATGACAGTAAACCCCTACAAATACTGCTTGCAGATTTCTTTCCAGCTTTGGGAGAGCTGGAGGACCATATCAGGATGTTAATATCACAATGGTAATGTCACCATGGCTGCAGCACTGTCCAGGTACAGTTGCCCAGGGTGGGCTCTTCCTGGGGGGCTCCTGTGGTGGGACCTCATCTCCTGCCAGCCCCTTGTCCTAAGGTTGTGCCTGGTCCTGCCATCTCCCAGGAACAGCCTGATTCCTGTGCCACTTGCTTGTGGTGCCTCATTGGTATTTACAGAAGGTTCCTAGGGAGTTACCTCACATCCAATGATCTGTGAGTCAACATTGACAGAGCCTGCATGAACACAGGAGCAAGGCACCAGCAAACAGTGACAAATAGTGCAAGGTGTTCATCCAGGAAGATCCTCTGACCTGCATTAGCAGCATCTGCATGAGGCAAGAGAGAATGTGGAGCAGCTCAGAGCAGTGGGTTCTGCAAGCTGGAGCCAGATATTTATGTTACTACAATGAGGAGGAAGAAACCCCAGCCCTGGAGCTCCTGCTCCTCAGCCTCCTCTCTCTGAGTGGATTTATTTGCATTCATGTCTTTGCAGCAGCTTGGCAGTTCAGCCAAGCAGCCCACAGCAGCATGCTTGCAGTCATGCAGAATGGACTCAGCAGTGCCAGCAGGAAGGATCATTATGATGGGGTGAGACTCTGGGATGCCAGAAGAAGCTGCTTACAGCTTGGGCTGTAGCACAGCTGTTGTGAAGCACAACCCCAGATTGGTTTGTCCACAGTACATGTGGCCCCAAGGCCCTCATCTGGGTTTTCAGAGGGTACCAAGTAGGGATGTCAATGCCTCAGGACTGTGGGGTTCACCACGATGCTGGTGGTCCATCCTCGTGCACTGCTGTGCCTGTGTCCATCCCTGCTTGAAGGCTGTGGAGTGACCAAACTCCTCTCAGCTCTGTAGGAGGCTTGGGGCTCCATGAAGGACCTGCAGGGAGGACTGGGGGACATGCTATGTTCCCCACTACCTGTTTCTCCTGCAGCAAACCAGGATGGGATATCTTCCTCACAGCCCTAAATCCCGGCACTGCCACAGTTATATTCTGCTGGCTTCAGGACACAAGCACTGGGAAGGAAGGATGGGGATTTGTCATTGCCAAAATGCTGTTAATTGGCCACTCAGACTTCCTTCTGCAGCCCATTCAGACTTCCTCTGAGCCACTCAAGTCCTGAGAGAGTTTTCAGGGAAAGCCTGGAACTACCACTCAAACCCTCTTTGGGACCTGGGGTACATCTCAAATCCCAGCCCAGAAGGGAAGTGGGGAGCAGCCCCCTCTTGTCACTGCCCTGGGTGTGACTGAACACCTTGAGGCTCAAACTGGGGTCTTGTTCACCAGCCAGCAGGGGAAGGGTTTGCACCCACATCTACACACACACAAGTGATTTGTGCTGTGACACAGCATGGCCAGTGCCAGGGACAAGGATGTGCCGCTGAGCAGAGGGATGAGCGTGTCTGGCTGCAGAGCATGGCTGACCTGGGGCTCTGCAAACCAGTTCTGCCATACCAGACATGCTGGTTTTGCTATGAGTGTCTTTATCCAGCAGCAGCAAGCACTGATGAGATAATTAGAGCTAAAACATGGAGTGTGGCAGGAGAGCACTGCCCTGCGCTGCTGGGAGCTGTGATGTGTTTGGAGTTGCTCTTCCCACAGAGCCAGGAAGGTCTCCTGCATATGTGCTGATATAAAACCTGCTCCCTGGGTGATTTTAAGTGAGTGACAGGAAGAAAACAACTTTATTGCCTTGAAAAACCACCAGCTCTCATCACTTCTGCCGCAAGGCAGATGGGCACTGCTGAGAGTGAGAGCTGGCTCAGGAGTGGGCAGTGGCCGGGGGGGAACTGGAGAGGGAGCTGGCAGTGCCAGGGGCAGCAGAGCTCTCACCACCAGTGCTGGGGGTCTCTGAGTAGTGCCTGGGCTCCCCAACAAGCCCTTTCAACACCTTAATCCCTTTCAGCTGAACTACCCCCAGTCTTCAGTCTGTACACAATTTCTATCCCTGCTGGATGATTTCTCCTGCTTTTAACAAGGGATTTTCAAGGAGATGATTTTCAAAACCCATCTGTATAGTAAGAGTAGTAGATGAGAATATCACTGACAGTACAAAAGGCCTGGGGAAAGATGTGAATGCTACTGGGCAGGTTTTTTAGGTGAGTAGACACTCAGGATTGCTTTGCCAGTGTTTTCAAAGCATCTACCATTTATACACATGATGCTCTAGGTCACCTATTATGGTCCTGAAGGGCTCAATTCTTGCCCCCAAAACAGACAGAGGGATTTAACAGAGAAAGTTTTAACAAACAATTCTGATGATTTTAATAATTTTTTTCTGTCTGGGAGATCCAGCACAGCCAGTAAATCAGTGTGTCCTGGCCAGAGAAGTCAGGCAAACATGACCCACTTTTTTTTTTTTTTTTTTTTTTTTTTTTTTTTTTTTTTTACTACTAATAAAACAGCCCAAGAGACTGTTCAAAGCATCACAGTCACCAAGGAATCACTTGTGTAGCTCTAACATACATCTGGGGTGAAAAGGGAGGTTTGGAACCCTGGAGATGATGACACCCTAGAGTGCTGGTGAGGGCTGTGAGGGCTGTGGGGCCCCATGGGTCCAGGGATAAGTACAAGCATGTACATGATGCTGTGCAATGATGCTGTGCATGACCAGGGAGGATGCTCTGTGGGGTGCAGGGGGGATGTGGCTGCAGAACCAGCTAGGCTGGGCTCTGTGGTCTCAGGGTACTGGCAGAAGAGTGTTTTAGGGACCTCTGCAGCCCAGTGCTCACTTTCTCCCCCTCCTCAGCATCCCATTCTATTTCTGTTCTGATTCTGCCAGTCTCTGGTTGTTTGAAGCTCTTTTTTCCAGAGTGTGTTGTCAGGCTGGCTGTGGTTTGAAGCAGAAGCTCCTGACACACCACCAGCATGTGGTGAATTGAGAGAGAGGCTGCAGGAGCTGTGGGAGATGTGGTGACATGCTGCAGAAGCAGCTTTGAGCTGGGAGCGAGCTGGAAGCCCCAACAGTGAGGAGGGGGCTCCATGCAAGAACTCCAGTGGCTCCATCCCCTCTGCATCCTGAAGCAGGAGCCAGCTGCTGGGATACTGAGAGTCTGGGCTGGGGCTTGTGGAAGAACTACAGCATCTGTAAAACCCCAGCAATGACCTCTCTGTTGGTGAGAGCCTCATCCTTGCCCTTGCCTTCACCCCGCACCAACTTGTATCCCCATGGGGACTGGTAGTAGGTGGGGACAGCTTTACCTTAAGACCACCCCTGCTTGGAAGGAAAGTTCCTGCACCTGCAGCACTGGGAATTCTGCTGCCTGTTGCTCCCAGCAGGCACCATGGGCTTGCTGGAACAAGAAAGAAGGATGGCTTATGGTTCTTCTCATGCTCCTTCCTGCACAACAGCACAGATCAGGGAAAAGTGGGTCAGTAAAGGGCTGAGATGTGCTGCCCTCAGCAGCTGGGAAGCCTGGAGTCCTCTGGCAGCCAGAGCCGCTTGTGGCTCCTTGTGGGGTGGGGGAGATGGAAGAAGAACAGCAAGTTCCAGATTAATTGCAAGTTCAATGACTGTGTACATGAATATTTAATTATCTACATCTACCATGAATATGCATGATATGCAGATTCAGCAGCCAGCAGTGAGGTGGGTGTAGGCAGGAGTGCAGAAGAAGACTGGAGTGGGAGGAAAAACTGGCACCAGCAGCACCAGCTCCCAGAGAACCCATGTATCCCTGAACTCTGGCACACAGGGACCCCAAATGGATGAAGCTGTGGGACTGCAGGGGACAGCCTGGGGCATGCGGTGTGGCACCTGGGGTGGTGTGTGACACCAGGAGTGGTGTGTGACACCAGGAGTGGTGTGTGACACCCCAGGGTGCTGTGTGACACCCCAGGGTGCTGTGTGACACCAGGGGTGCTGTGTGACACCAGTGGTGCTGTGTGACACCAGGAGTGGTGTGTGACACCCCAGGGTGCTGTGTGACACCAGGGGTGCTGTGTGACACCAGGGGTGCTGTGTGACACCCCAGGGTGCTGTGTGACACCAGGGGTGCTGTGTGACACCAGTGGTGCTGTGTGACACCAGGAGTGGTGTGTGACACCAGGAGTGGTGTGTGACACCCCAGGGTGCTGTGTGACACCAGGGGCAATGGACGCTCACCTTGGTGAGACCTGCTGGCACCCACACATCTGCACTGTGCAAGGCAGGCCTGTTCCTTTCAGGGAGAAGCAAGGACGCATTGAGGACTTGCCTTGTGTCTGAGAATATATTTCCCAGTACTCCTCAAGGACAGGATCTCTCAAAGAGCTCCAGAAATGCCCCAGGTCACCAACAGCCAGCAGACCGTCTATGAGCCAAGCAAGCCAACACCCCAGCTCAAGGCATTGCTGTCAGGTAAGAATAATCTCACAGGAAGGAATTCTTCCCTGGGAGGATGCTGAGGCCCTTGCACAGTGTGCCCGTAGCAGCTGTGGCTGCCCCATCCCTGAAGTGTCCAAGGCCAGGTTGGATGGGGCTGCAGTGAAACAGATGCAATGTCTGGCAGAGAGAGCCTTATCTCCAGTTCCTGTGGGATTGTTAAGGTGATTAGTGTTGCTGGGGCCAGGCTGACAGAAGTAAGTACTGGGGTGCTGTATATCTGTCAGCACAGAGCTTTTTATTACTTGTAATTACACCATGAAATAGTTGGGGTTTTTTTCCCCTGGCATTAGGAAAAGCCATTATTATATGAGGACAAGGTTGTCACTCTCCTTAATTTTCTCGTAAAGAACACTGTTTGTACCTGTTGGTGGCTCCCAGGGCAGAAAAGCCATGGTGGAACCACATTTCTCCACTGTCCCCTGCCTCCTCCAAGACAGTCTAGCACTTGGGCATCCCAGTGAAGTGGCTCTGTGCCAGCCAGGTCTGTGCTATGGGTGGTGCTGCTTCTCCTAAACTTTCATGAGAACAGCTCAACAGAGGAACGAAATAGACTGCCTCAAATTTTCTGGAAGGATTATTTTGTTTTAAAACAGCATTTCACATCAAAGTACATGAACTATGTACTCTAGATTCCTCCCAAGGAAGAAGCAAATATTCCACTCGGCCCAGGCTTTGGTATGAATGCGGTGGTGAAGAGCCAGCATCTCCCCAGTTTCCAATGGGTGGGGATGTGCAGGGAGAAGCTGGCTCTGGAAGGGAACCTCAGCCATTCCTAGAGGGTGGGAGGGGGGCTTGTCTGCCAACACTACAACACTCTGCTGCTTTTCCATCTCCAGCCCCTGTTTGAAAGGGATTAACTTAGAACATCAGAAGCACTTGCTTTCCATGCGTGTTTGATGTTCCCTGGAGCTGGCTGTGTTTGAGCACACAGCACAGGTGTGGCATTGGTGCTTCACAGGGGGTCCTGCCGGGCAGTGCATTCACTCCCTGGCATCTGCTGTGGCCACATCCACTCCCACCCAACAGAGTGATGCGGGTTGTGGTGGAGCTCAGGGCTCACTGGGTCCCACAGTCCCACCGTGCTCACTCCTGCCCGTCTCTCCCTTTCCCACCAGGGAAGGCGTCTGAGGGATCGTTGTCAAAGGAACCCTTGGATTAGATTTCCTTTTCCTGCTGCTTTTGGAAGATGTAGTAGGCAGTATCAGTGCTGAATGCATTTCTTGGATTCTTTTAAACACTTTGTTTCCCTGCACTATACAGATTGCAGCGGTAATACTCTTCTGTTCTGAAAGATCATTTAATATTTCTGAACCCACTCTTCCCCCAGATTTGTTCTCTGGAGTCCTCGTGATGTCCTGTCACATACACATCCTCTCCATAGAACAACAGTCTTTGAGAAGGAAAGAAATTACATCCTTACAGTTCTTCAAATAACAGGAGTTGCTCTGTGAGTTATGGGATTATATCTCCTCCTTCAAGGTTTATATGCAAAATGCTGTTGCTGAGGGATGGACACAAAGAGGAAAAGGCACTTGCCACAGAGTGAGCACCTGCCTCAGGGCTGGCAGCAGCAGGTCACAGGGTGAGCCTTAAAAGGCTCAGAAAGACCTAGCAAGCCCAGGGATGGGGCAAAGGCAGGACCACAGCTGCTGGCAGCTGCATCCATCAGCCCTGTGCAGCTACATGAGCCCTGACCGTCCAAAAGCCTGGAATGCTGCAGATCTCCACTGCTGAAGAATGGGGGGCCACCTTCCCCAAGAGACGTGCCTGTGTGACCTTGTAAGGATCCATTGCCAGGACACAAGAGGTAGAACTTGCCTTTCTGCTTTTCCCAGTCAGCTTAAACCCAAATCCTCCTCAGTCTGTTTGGGGACACAGCTGCACAGCAATGCTGCAGCAGCACGGGACAGGGAGGGGACAGGCAGAAGATTGAACAGAGTCAGTGACCATGCTCAGGGGGAAAGCTCTGGCCTGAACCAAGGGCCTAGCCTTTGCTCCTGTGTTTAATCTATCCTCCAGGGAAGCAGGGAGGAAGGGCAGGATTTTGCAACTTCTCTGGCTTTTGCGGGTTCTCTTCCTGCTTTTGCAGATCTGGGTAAATAAACAAATCAGTGCAGCTGATTTTCTGGCCCAGATCCTCTGGTGCTCTGGTTTTCTGCACGTTCCTATCTGTGAGAGGCAGCAGATGAAGGGCAGTGCACCCATGGGTGACCGGATTCCCTGTGTGCCCAGGACAGCAGGGCCCTTGGGCTGGACCAGTGACTTGGGATATGCTCAGGAAAATGTGACATGGGATTAATGGCACAGTGGCACTGGGGTTGTGTCTGGAGCTATGCTGTCCTCTACACCTCTGCCTTGGGAACGAGGGTGTCCATGAAGCCCTCCAGCATCTTGTGAACATGCAACAGCACCTGTGGTGCTTAAGGGTGGTTAAAAGGAAGAACACAGGTGGTTCCATCTCTGGAAGATTATGGAAAAGTGCTCATCACCAATCCTTTGAAAGTGGTGGGTGCAGAAGTACCTGCACTGGTGCTGCAAAGAGCCCACCTGCAGCACAGAGCCACTGGCCCTGAAGCATTCAGAGAGCTTACCATGGAACCTGTGCTGCCTGTTGGGGTGGTGGAGAGCAGGGCTCCCACAGGGTCCAGGGGCTCCCATTCATGTGCCCAGGGCCAAGCTTCCAGCCCAGTGCCACCAGCCCAGTGCCACTGGGGTACCAAAGACCAAATCCATGAGACCTTTCCCAGCTGTAGGTGTTGACCATGAGCCTGAGGGGATCACACTGAGGAGACAGACTGCAAGGGGACCTTCTCCTTGACTCAGTGTTGTCCAAGTGCTCTATCAGTGAGCTGGAAGGAAAGAGATGTTTTCAGGCTGCTGGAGTTTCAAACAATAGAAACAGGGCAGATGTACAGTGTGGTGGGGAGCCAGTGGGAAGCAGACTGGACAGTAATGTGGGTACATCTCCATTCTGTGCAAGAAGATCCAGCTCCTCCTCCCTTTGCTCCGGAGCCAGGATGCCTGTGCCTGCCCTGTGCATGGCAAGATGCTGAGGGTGGGCTTGTCAGAAGGACTCACATCAGCCTGGGAGAGCACAGACACACGTGGCAGGACTGATGTGCTAGGGCTTGGCTGCAGCCTGTCGCTGCATCACCACTCCCAGACTGCTGCCTCGGCATTTCCCATCGCCTGCTCCCTCCCCTCAGGCTCACCTCCCGCTTCTGTCTCCTCATTGAATCGCCGTGGGCAGAGACCCCCTCAGCTGGAGGAGCACAAACTCTTGCTCAGGGACAGCAAGACTCCCTGGAAAACCTGTCCTCTGGAACACAGGAGCTGCATGCAGGGCAGAACTGCTCCCTGTTCCCAGAAAACGTGCCTGGGAGGAAGAAACAAGCAGCCTACGTGACCTTAGTGCAGGGAGAAAGGTTCTGCTAGGTCTGGGCAGGGCTGACACGTGAAAAGTGCATCCCTGGCCCCCAGTAGCGTCATGTTCTCTCACAAAGGTCTTTAAGACCTTTTATTCAGAGATTGGAGCCAGGTGGCTCAGTCCACTGTGCTGTCAGGGAAGGCAGCCCGGGGGGCAGGAGGCAGACACTGGTGCCACTGGTGCCTTTGGTGCCAGGCAGTGACAGGTGCAGCAGAGGAGTTCAGGGGGCAGACACCTGCCCTGGGGCTGTGCTGTGCTCCCGGTGCCGCAGCAGCACAAATGCTCTGCCTCTCCTGCTGCTCTCCCAGAGCCAGTCACTGTCATCAGAGGCACCAGCACTGAGAAAACTAAAGGTTTGGGAAACTGCTGGGGTGGGAATGCTGGGGATGCTGGTGGAAAGGGTGGGGATCTTGTGCACCACAGCCCTTACTGCCAGGTTCAGCTGCTAACGTGCCTCCCCACTGTCTGTCAGTGATCCCTTCAATGTCAGGTGAAGGAAGAAAAGGATGGGACAGAGTGGAGAGGAAGCCCCACACTGGCCTCTCGTGGATTAAATCATGCCTCAGCAAACCTCTGCTCCCACTGAGCATCACAGCTGGGGACCACAGTGGATAAATCGCTGCCATAGCACTCCATATCCCACCACTTTTGTTCAGGATCATGGAGCAAGAATCTATTGTGAGAGGCCATTCAGTACAAAAACGAAAATGTCTCTCCTCAGAAGCACACAGCACATTTGCTTGCAGCTCCCAGCCAGGACTGACTGCGGGGTGATGTGGTTGGTGGTGGTTACAGGTGACCAGAACTGGGCAGCTGTAATCCATGAACTGCCCAGGTAACTGAGTTCCTTCACAGTTGCCTCTCCCTCTGCCTCCCAACTCCAGCCCATGGGCAGCTCCCAGCTCCAGACTCTGGGCTGCAAATAGTCCAGGAAGGGAGAGAATGGGGTCAGTCCAGAGCAAGCCCTGTTCACAGTCCCCATCTCCTCCCTGTCCTTGGACTGAGCCAGCACAGAATGAACCAAACTGAGAAATCAAACAGCTGAAAAATAACTTTTCTTTCTTGTCTTTCTTTTTCTTTGGGTTATTTCTCAGCTGGATTTGTCCCTGCTCTGGCTCACAATGCTTTGCCCCTGCAGCGGGTCACAGAGGATTGGGGACAGCAGAAGAACAAACTCCTCAAACTGTCCCTGGAGCTGCAGGAGGTCTGTACCAAGCTGTGCCAAGAGGGACACGGGCATAGGCTGGGGGCCAGTGTAGTCACCCCAGGGCCTTTCAGCCCAGCTGACATCCAGCTTGTCCTTCAGACAGCATGGGAACACAGTGGGAACTCTGGAAGGGATAGAAGGCTCTGGATCTGGGCTGTAGGCAGAGGCAGAGCAAGCCATTGCCTGAGTGGCACAGACAGGTGAAAGAAGCAAACTTTGGCACCCTGAGGATTATACCCCAAGGTATTTGGAACTGTGGCTGCCCCATGCCTGCATGTCTTCAAGGCAAAGTTGGACAGAACATGGAGCAACGTGGTATAGAGCGTCCCTGCCCATTGCAGGGAGGTGGAACTAGATGAACTTTAAGGCCCCTCCCAAACCAAATCAGTCTGTGATTCCATGATTTTATGGTTTATATCATGGGATTTGTACCCTGGATTATTATTTGTACTCCAGGGTGTTGCTGTCTGAGTTTTTAGACATCCAGCTACAAAACAGGGGAAAACTGAGGTGCCCACCATGCAGCATCCTTCCCCTGACTGCCTGTGGTTGATGCCAGTCACCAGTCACCCATTCATCATGTGAGTGACTCTGCCTTAAATCTGATTATATTTTATGGCTGGAATAATCCATATGTGGTTTAATTTTCTATCCAATTGCAGCTCCAAAGATTTAGTCAGAGCTGGGGAAGGTTTGAGGCAGAGTGGCTCTTTCCTAGAGCCCATCCTGCCCTGAGCTGGGTCCCTCGATGGCACAACCAGGGACCTCAAGAAGCCAAAAGAAAACTGACTTTTTGTTACCTGGACAAAGTGTCTGCTCAGCTAGGTATGGGGTGGCTGGTTTTGTCTTCCAGACACAAGGTGACTCCAGCACCCCCTGACCAAGAGCTGCCAAACCATCCTGCTTCTGCTCCTGCTCTGACAGTATGGCCAGGCTGGGGACCATGGGAACCTCCTTCCTGCCCATGGCACTGTGGAACTTCTGATATGTTCCCAATGTTTGTATTTTCTCAGAGAATTCAGTGAGGGGGATAGGTGTGAAGAATGGATCTGCCTTGGAAAGGGAGGTGTTACCAGCATGGTGATCTGAAAGGAGTCAGCAGAAACAATCAGAAACCAGACACTAGAGTTAAACCTAATTCTTTTTGGTTTTAACTCTGGGTACTGGCATTATGCTGCAAAGCAGCTGCTGTGCCTTGGGAAACAAGGAGCCAGCTCTCCTGTATCCTGATGGAGAGGGATCACTGCCAGGATCACAGCAGCACCAGTAAAGAGGACTGGTTTTTGGACTCTCACTCCAGTTTGTTGATACTGAGTGTTCTGCTAAAGCACAGATGTGTTATCTGGAGACAGGGGCAGCATTTCTAGCAGGCTGCTTGTGCATGGGGAGCTGCTGCCGAGGTTCAGTGCCCGGCCCTGGCTCACAGTGCAGATATGTGGGATGGCCAGTCTGACACAGCAGCTCCACATCCCTGTCTCCTGTGCCAGGAACCAGTGTACAGTGAAACAAACCCAGCCTGGCTCACCAGCACAGCCAAGGCCAGAAGTCCTGGTTTTGCCTTTGATATGTGTTTATTTCCAAAGAACCTGGACTGAAAAAAATCACCTGGACAGAGGAGATAATGTTTTTAATTTCAGTGGGTCTGCTCTCTTCTGGTATTACCAGCACTAGCAGAGATTTTGGCTTTCCACGCAGCTTGCCCAGCAGATTCACAGCCCTTCCTATTTCCCACTGCTGTGGGATCTTGCTCTGGGTCCTAGTGCCACGTGCCAGCCCAGCTTTGCCTGGTTATGGTGGTGGGAGCTTTTCTTGGGAGCACACAGCTGAGTTTCTCAGCCCTGGTGGCATTAGCTCCCCTGTCCTCCTCCTTGCAAATGTTCATGTTCCTCCTCTCCTGGGGCTGCCCTCCCTTCCCACACTCCAATGAGGGCTTCCCAGGGCTGGAAACATTCACAAACCACAAATGAGGACGTTTGTCCCTGGCCTGGCTAAAAATTAGATCTTTCATGGATTAGCACAAGAGAGATGACCACAGCTAGCTGGGCCTGACTCCTGAAGGCCGTTTCCCTGCTGGCCAAGGGAGATGCTGGGGAACCCCTTCTCTTCCTGCCCACCCTGCCCAAGCAAGCCCAGCCAATGCCCCCTTCCCCAGACCTACAAATCATGGAGCAATGAGCACAAATTCATTTATTACATCAATTAAAACACCACTTCCTCATATTTTTTTTGCTTGTAGAGAAACAACAACAGTGTCAGGAAGGTATATAATTACGGTTCATGATGGCAAATTTTACACCCCCAAATTAAAGTATTTAATTAAATTAGATGTTATAAAGCTCTTGTTATCCCCTTCAGATGTTAATAAACTCAAGAACTTAAAACTCCCTGTATTTGCAGCTCTTGCCACCCCAAACTGCTGTTATTTATATGTTTCTAAGCTGTTTCTAAACAGAACAGAATTTTATTGCTTTCTGGCCATATGCCTAGAATGAATGGGCAAAATTTTGAGGAAAAAAATTAAAAACTGTAAACATCTCTCTGTTTTTCTCTCCTCTGCTCCTTTCACTGAGGGGTGCATGAGCTGTGAATCCTCCCCCCCCTGCCAGGGGTTAATGTTGCAGGAGTTGTGTCCAAAGCCATCAGGGAGTCCTCAGGAACGTTGGAGGGGAGCATCCTGTGAGGGATGAACAGGAGAGCCTTGCCCCGTGTCTGCTTGCACGATACCGCTTTTGGGTTTTTTTCTGGAAATGGGTTTTCCCTGATCCCTTTGGGTGATGTGCTGTGTGGCAGAGCTGCAGGACAGATGGAGACAACACAGCCCTGCCAGCATGGGGGCCTAGGCACGATAGCAAAGCTCAGCAAACAGGATTGCCAAGGCATGTGTTTGTTCACGCTGTCTGGGGATGTTGGCTCAGCAGCCAGACCCCACAAAGATTTTATTCCCAGGGATCTGAAATGACCACAGGGTGATCTCTTGAGTGACCCAAAGCATATTTGCTGAGCTCCAGCAGCTGTGCCCAGCTGAGCTGCTGCTCTCATGGGATACAGTCCCTGAGGTCTGGTCGACCAGCTTCTTGCTTTTACTTGTGGCATATTGGTATTACTGGGGGAACCCAGGCTAGCAGCCATCTGTCTCAAAGGCTCCCTGCCATTTCCTGTGGCTTGCCCCATCCATTCCCCTGGTACACACACAGAAGGATGCACAGGTGCAGGAGGTCTCCCACCCCGCCCCAGACTGGCACAGCTGTGATCCCTCTGTGATCCCTGAAGAAGGGAGTGCTGCATCATAATGGAAAGAGAGAACATTTAGGTTGAGTATATGGAAGAAATTCTTCTCTGTGAGGGTGATGAGGCCCTGATAGAGGTTTCCCAGAGAAGCTGTGGCTGCCCCTGAATCCCTGGAAGTGTCCAAGGCCAGGTTGAACAGGGCTTGGAGCAACCTGGGATAGTGGAAGTTGTCCCTGCCAACAGCAGGGGTGGAACGAGATGAGCTTAAAGGTCCTTTCCAACCCAAGCCATTCTATGACTCTGTCCCCAGAAGCATGTGGATAATGGGGGTTTTGGACATCACCTGTCTTGCAGAGATTTTTGGAGCCTGGCTGTGCCTGGTCCCCAAAGCCACAACCCTCACTGTCCACGTGTGAATCAGTGTGGCCCCTGGCTTGGTCTGTGCCTCAGAGCTGAGTCAGCTGGTGGCATATCCTAGGTCACTGTGGCCGTGGGCAGGTGTCAGGGCTGAGGGGGTGAGGAGAGCCTGCTGTGTGCCAGCGTGGAGCTGCCAGGCAGGCACAGCCCCACGCACGTGGCTGGGAGCACAGCAGGCAACAGCAGGCAGGGCACAGCAGGCAACTGGAAATGTTTCATAACCAACAGCAGTGGAGGAGATGAGGAGCTGGGCACGCATTGCTTCAGACATGCTTCTGACAATTTTCTGGCTCCAGCCTGTTTCAACTTTAGCTGAAAAAGGTTGAGCTATTAGTTCATGGTGCAGAACAGAACTGCCTGGGCCTTGTGTGGCCAGAGGGCTGATGCAAAAGTTAGAGGATTATTTTGTATGAATGTTCTTTTTTTTTTTTTTTTTTTTTAA
>WEIU01008637.1:21685-33636 GCA_013389925.1 Aegithalos caudatus
TTTTTTTTCCTTTCTTTTTCCCTTAAATCCAGTTTGGGCAGGAAGCATGGAAAGCACTTGGCATCTCCTATGCCAGACACCTGACAGCCCTGGATTAGTGCTAGGGACACATACTGAGCACTGGAGCTGCAGACAAAAAAATCCCTCAAATTAACTCCTCAAACCCCAAATCCTGGAGTTTGCAGCACCAGAATGGTGATGATAATTCCTGAAGGCTTGTGTTCCAAGTCTGGAAGGGATGGGCTGCCCACAGCACAGAGGATTTCTGAGAGTTTCATCCTGGCCATCCATATCTGGTGTACTCACCCACTGTGTGGATCCCCGGGATGCCAACTTCCTCTGACCTGAGTCCACTTTTTCTTCTCTGTAATGGCTCTTCCCCTAATTAGGAGCCATAAATATGATTCTACAAAAGTTTAGGTTATGCTCCACGTGTGATGGAGGGAGGACGTTGTACAGACAGATCAGCTTTAAAGCTGCAAAGTGGGAAGGGATCTTTGCAGGGGTTTTAATCCCAGAATGTTTCAGTCCTTTCCAAAGAAAGGAGAGAAAAATAAAGAGATGGAGAAAGAACCATCAACACGTGTCTTTTAAAGCTGCTAATGGAAGATTCCCCAAGGCATCCAGTCGAGCTGGAAATTCTCCTGCTTCACTTCTTTCTTGACAGCTTCCTGTCTCTGCCTGAGTTTTTAGCATGGACACCTCTGTTTTTTGGCATTTTAAGAACTGACAGAAACAGCAGGGCATTGCTGGGACCCAGTGGGACCTGGGCTTGGGGGCCATGCACACCCCCAGCTCTGACCCATCTTTTCCCCATGAGAGGTGAAGATTTTCTCTTTTTAATGGTGTTAACTCTGACTGGCATGCCTGTGGTTAGTGATGGAGCCAGTCTGACTGAGATCTGTGCTCCACGTTCTGCAGCCAGCGGTGGCCTCGGGGCCAGCAGGGATGGGTGGATCTTTGCCAACCCAGCACACCCGAGCTGACACAAAGGCATAAACCATGTCCTGTACCTGCCTTCCACCTACCATGGACTGTGGGGATGAGTGAAGTGCACTGACAGCTCTTCAAACTGCCAGAAGGCTCATTTTATGCCTCTTCTGCATTTCCTTGGAGGGGTGCGTTGGCCTAAAAAAGTGTTTTGATCAAAATGTGTCATAAAACTTGCAGAGATCAGCTTAGAGCCTTTTTATACCATGAGTATGGGACAGACCCAACAGTGTCATGATGCACCCATGGGATATGGATACAGAACAGACCTGTAAGTACCAGCAGAGCAACGTCTGGCACACTGAGCAGGTGTGTGAGCCCCAGAGCACTCACTGCACCACAAGCAACTTCATTAGCAAGCAAGTGGCCCATCACTTAATCACCTGTGTGGTGTCATTGACCTTGTGTCCAGCCACAGGGAGGGAGGTCACATTGCTTCCAGCAGCCTGCTCTGGGACAGTGTGTTTGAGCACTGGGAGTAAGGAGTAAAAGCCTGTGGTTGCTTACCTCAGGCGCTGCCAGCCAGGCCCAGACAAGAAGCCTGTTAGTTCTTGCCTAAAACCAGAAATCTGAATGGAAACCTGAAAGCAAATAGCCCCAGCCCTTTGAAAAAATGCCTGGAGCAGCATCAGAGTGTTTCCCTCTCCAAGGCAACAGCCACTGGGAAACAGGTATAACAATAACAAATGGAAGGTGTATGCAAAAAAGAAATAGTTGAAGTTTCTTTGCCCCAGCAGGTCTGCCTCATGCCCTCATGAAGCCAGGACTTCATATGAGGTGGGTGGTGGTACAGGCAGGAGATGCTCACAGTCTGCCAGGCCTGAAGTCTGCACAGAACCAGCATGGGAAGACCCAGTGGTGATTAATGCCTAATATTTCACCCCAGAGGTCCCCAAAACCTCCTGCTTTGGTGAGTGTCCCAGCACCTTTGATGTTGGTCTGGTTTTGTTTATTTCTAAGTTGCAGTGAAGCTCCCAGAGATGGTACTGGGACACCCCTGGCCCTGCTGTACTGCTCTGGGCTGCGTGGGACATGTGCAGGGCACTTGACTCTGTGGGGAGGCAGTGTCCCTGTCTGCCAGCAGGATAGAACCAGAAAATGTGTCTCCCAGTTCGCTACCATGGGGAAGGACATCATCTTCACATGTATTTCCAGTAGTTCTAAAAAATAATTCCAAAGAGGTCTTGACATCATCCTCACTGTGTTTCTGAGAAGTGTCCCACAGCAGGGACCCCTCCACCATGAGCATCCAGCATGATGTGACCAAAGGGGTGAGGAGTGGTGACATTCCTTGTCATCCACAGGCAGAGGAGCTGCACTTGGGGACCCTATCCAACAGCTGTGGGAGATGGTCTGTTCTCCTGGTCCCCTTTTCCAGGCCACTCAGCTGATTCCTCAGAGCCATTGAACACACAGGTTCCTGTTCCCCACAGCTTGTAGCACTGCTCCCTGTTCCTGCCAGTGCTGGGGCTCCTCAGGGAATCTCACATCTGCCCTCCAGCCTTTTGAGGAGTTGAGGATTTTGGCAAAAGGATTTTAATTGCTGAAGACAAGTCATCCAAATGGGACCACAGCTCCTGGTCGGGTAGCTGCACTAGGGGGAGGAAGCAGCACATGTGGTGACATGGGCTGCCTCTGGAACAGGCTGTGGAGCATCCTCTGCCCAGAGGGGAGCAGGAGAAGGAGGTAGGTGCTGTGGAGAGCAGAGTCATGAGCCCTGATGGAGCCACAGACACTGACATTAAATCCTCCATTGGGATGTGTAGTTAGCTCTCCATGCCTGACATCATTCCCAGGGGTTAATGTGCCCTTCAGGAGGCCACACTGACACTGCTCAGCCAGAGGCAGAGTCCCCACTTCTGTTCATGGTGTAGGGCTGGTGGACACCCTCTGACACACAGTGCTGGGAAGGGAGGGGAGGAACCAGAGGTGCTGGGGAGGCTGTGGCCAGCCATGAGGGTGGTTTCCAGGAGCAAAACTCCCGTGGGCTGGAGGCTGAGGCCAGTTTCGGGGCTGGGAGGTGCTGGAGCTCATCTTGACTTGCCCCACACAAAGTCAGGCAGTGATCCCACCTTGGTTCCCTTCAAACCACCTTTGGTCTGGGGTATGTGGGATGTCCAACTCCCCCAGAGGGTGCTGAAAAAAGAGATGAACCATGCTTCAAAGGCAGCCCACAACTCCCTGGATTCTGCAGGTGACTCACTGCATGTGAGGAAGCCCCCCTTCTTGCCCCAGTGCTGGGACAGATTTTGCTGCCAAACCCAGCCAGCCCAGCCAAAGCCATGCAGAGGGGCTCCAGGCATCCTGAGCAGGTGGCATTGCCCATCTCCACAATAAGGGGAGATCTTGTATAGCTCTCACAGGGAATGTCCTGCCCAGGGCTGCCTGGACTCTGTCTCCATTGGTACCAGCCCTGACACAGAGGAGCAACACCAGCTGAGCTTCAGCTGCCATATGAGAGCTCCTGAAAGCCCTGACACTTCCCAGGGTCTTTGTTCCCACTTGAGCTGGAGAGGTGGCTCCTGCTCTGCTTCTGCTTTGGGCAGCAAGACAGGCTCTTTATGGCAGCCATAATGTCCAAATGGAGTGAGGAAGGGCAGCTGTTGCCAAAAGGATCTGCTCCCTGTGTTCCTGGGTAGTTCCAGCACCATGGCATCCTTCTCCCCTAAAAACAGAGAGAACTGTCTGCACACCTCAGTGGCACAACCACAGCTCGAGGGCTGGGAGCTTTGACAACAGGGCTGGTCCCAAGAATGGGGAGCAGAACCATAGCTGAAGACTGTCACCAGAGGGTCACATGGGCAGGGCTTTGGCCAAGTGTTTTTGCATGGCCATTTATGTGCTGCATCTGGCCACTGAACAGCAAAATGCCTTGAAAAAGCACTGGCTGGGAACAGGGAAACTGTCACAGGGATGCATGTGTCACACCTGGAAAACACAAAGCAGTGTCCCCCTACAGCACATTGCTATGGCTGGACAAAACAGAGCAAAATTATCTATAAAGGCTTATCCACTTTTACCTCAAAGTCCCCATGGCTGCCTCTGCCTTCACACAGACATGCTGTTGACAACACAGCAGCATTTAGGGATGCATTGCAGACTTTCCTAGGAAAACATACTTAAAAATCCTAATCTGAGCCTTGTATTCATCTGACCTACTCAGCACCACATGATCTGTGCAGCAAATCATCTGGATACTGAGTAATTACAGCCTGGTGCTAATAAATGAGCAACAAACTCATAATTATCTGCAGAAGTTTTGATGAATGATTTTTGGAAAACCCTTCATGAATCTTGCTAAGTTTGGAAGGACTCAAATCTATCTGTGCCTGCGGGAATCAGTCGGTGGGAAGGACGATCGCTCCTGGCAGGAGCGTGGGGCTGTCGCTGATGTCCTGGCTGCCAGGGGAGGGTTCTGTGCCCCATGAGGTCTCTGGAAAGCTCCAGTTCTTGGTTCCTGTGGAGCATGGCAGACAATCTGTGCCCTGTGTCCAGGGAGAGCCAGAGTCTGCACAGGGACAGTGGCAGCTGGGCTGGCCTCAGGTGGTTCTGGTGGCCATCCAGTACATCCACCTGGTGTCCCACCCAGCTGGAGGGGGCTCGGCAGGCACCACTGCCCAGCTCAGTGGTGAGGAGCTGGCAGGGAGCTGCTGTCTGTCTGTCCTCACCCTGCTTGGCTCCCAGCATGGCTCCTGCTGTGGCACAAAGCTGGGAGAGCTGCCTCTTATCCAGAAAGGGCTTGGCATCACCTGATCCCAGCCAGAAATAATGGCAGCACTGGGTGGGAACCCAACCAATTCTGGAGCAGGCAGCACGTGAGGCTTTGCAGCACTGCTCTGCAGGTGTCCAAGTGCATCCCCAGGGTCTCTGGGGGAGTCCTGCTCGGGCAAATCCCACCGACAACATGGAGGGAGTGAGGCCACCTTTGGCCAGACCTTCTCCTGCAAATATCCACTGTGCAGGAAGAAGCTTCTCTGCTCATCTCTGCTGTGCTCAGCACAGGACTGAGTTCCCTGTTCTGACAAGGTCTCACTAAGGAGACCCCTGGGGTCTGCTTCCCCAGCCCCACGTCTCTCTGTGCACGTGGGGATGTGGTTGAAGGCTGAGGATGAGATCAAAGCACACATCAGCTCAGCTCCATCACTCCAGTTGTGGTTTGTGCCTGGGCTCAGCGCATACCCGCTCACTTGGGACTCTTCTGGATTGTCAGGCAAGCTCTGGGAGTATGTGGCACTCTGGCAATGATCTGCACAGGCTGTGGGCAGCCCTGAAGCTCCCCTGCCCACGGCAGCCCACACAGCAGCACCCTGGCATTCCCAACAGGTCCCCCAGCCCTGCCTCCCACAGAATGCCTCGGGAGGTGCTGAGCTCTGCCCAGCCCACTGAGAAACCAACCCCTGCCAACAGCAACATCCCCCCTGGAAAGCAGAATCCCATGCATTGTGCCAGCTTTCCTGCCCTCCTGAGTGGGTGGAAATACATTTTTTCAAACTTGTAAACCATTGTGAGTGGCTATAAAGTTGCAAAAACTCACCAAATTCACAGCAGCACCCGTGAGGACTAACCCAGGTACTTCCTAGGGGTGCCTGCTGGAGGCAGCATGTTTCTGAATGTCCTGCCCGGTATGAAAATGAATTAAAATTGATTTTTTTCCTCACTCTGTCAAGCCAGCAATGTGTTCCCCATACACAACACTCAGCTGGCTGATGGGTGTCTCAGAGGGCTCCTTCCCTGACAGGGTGAAATACCTGAAGCAGAAGGGCTCTCCAAAAGTCATTGTAGCCCTGATTTGTGATTTATCCTTGGTAGTGAGTCAGAAGCCATTAGGATGCATGTGTCTCTGAAGGAGCACATTTCTCCTGTCCCTGAGAGCTGCAATTACAATAATGAGCTGTGTGAGAGTGAGACCAACTTTTCCAGCAATGGCAAAGCAGCTTCACAAACCCTGGGGTGCAACCAGCATGAGGAGACAGTGTTGGGAAGTCTATTTCCATCGAACAAGCATCAGATCTCCTTAAAACCTTATACTGACTTTCTCTTTGCATCTCTGAGTTGCTGGGAAGGCAAAACAATTGGCTTACTTTAAGTAGATGGTAAGGTATGACAATCCTCTCAATGCTCCAAGGAACTGGAGCTTTAAAAATAAAAATATAAGTGTGAGTTCCCTGCTCTGCAGGAATTTTGTGCCAGCAGAAGACTGAGATCCTTGAATAGCTGCACAGTGGTTTAGTCTAGCAGGAGCCTCTCTGGAAAAAAAAAGGAGATAAACCACCTCCACAACAACACTTCAGAGCTCTTAAATGTGAAGTTTTTACCTTTTATATCCATCCAAATGAAAAATATTTTTGTTCTGCCATGTCAGCTGAATGGACCATCCCCAGGGCAGCTGGGATGACCGGGTAGCTCACCACACAGATCAGCCTGGCTCTGGGTCCCACCTCTCTGGGAATGGAGCACAGGCTGGTGGGCGTTCAGAGCTGGTGGTGGAAATCCCACCACAATCAAGTGGTTTGAGTAACTAATTGCCTTCCTGATGAGCTGTGTGGTGTTTCCCCTCTGAAGTGCTGGGTGAGACTCCCAGCTCTGCTCTTGTGCCAGACCTGTGTTAGGTGAAAGAAGCTTTTCCCACTTGGCATCAGCTCCTTGTGCAGGTTTTCGTGGGCTGGACTGGTGTCACCATGGCCTTTGCTACGGGAAGCAGCTGAAATTTTGAAGGCTCACCACAGCTTTTCAGTTTCTCTGCATAATTTTAGCTCCCATATGGGATGTCCCTTCACTTCACCAGCCCCAGCAGCAATGGAGGGGGCAAGACAGTCAGTGTATGTGTACATCTGTGCATGGCTCCATCCTCCATCTCCTCCTCTTCCTCCTCCAGACTTCAATTTCCCATCAAGCCTGAACATCACTTTAATTTGGAGCCAGCACACACCACTCTGCTCCTGAGCCCCATGCCTGCTGAAGGAGGAGCAGAGAAGCAGGCAGCATACCCTGTTGAACCTGCTAGGCCAGGTGCCTGTTCCACAGGGAATTCCTCTCCTGATGCCGGGGAGCCACAGCTGGCTGGGGAGGGTGCGGAGAGGAAGGGACTGGAATTCAGGGAAGCTTCACTTGAACCTCCCATGTGGACCTAAGGGCTGACAATCTGTAATGAGGTGACAACCATATTGATGGCTAGGGTCTTTCCCCTTCAGGCTCAGCCACATCCATCACTGTCCTTTTCACCTCATGCAGCCTCCCATGCTGTACTCGCAGCTCTTTCAGCATCAGTTGCTCCCCCAGAACCTCTCACTGAACAGCAGCACATCACATTATTCTTGAGATGAGCTTCTCTCTCTCTGATTTGCATTTTGTTCTATTCTGCATGGCCAGCTCCAGTCTCATCTGACTGCTTTGCCACAGCAGGACACAACGGGGCAAGCTCCACTCTCCAGGCTGCCTAAAAGCTCTTGGCCTCTCTCCCTGCTGGAGAGGGACCAATTCTCATTGCAGGTCTGTGTCCAGCTCTCTCCCTGGGTTTCAGCTGTAAGACACTCAGTGCCTGTTCCTAAGGTTAGCTGCCTCCCAGGAGGCCTGCCTACTCCCAGTGCACAGATAAAAATCTAGGCTTCATCATTCCCACTGCCCAGACAAACCCATGTGGGCTTCACCCGCTGCAGTCTCGCTCGTCCCCACAGCTGTGCCTTGG
Organism: Aegithalos caudatus; assembly: GCA_013389925.1. Lineage (NCBI taxonomy): Eukaryota > Metazoa > Chordata > Aves > Passeriformes > Aegithalidae > Aegithalos > Aegithalos caudatus. The sequence goes on from WEIU01008637.1 coordinate 29,361, forward strand.
CAGCCCCTCTGCCAGTGCCACCTCCAGGGAGGGGCTGTGGGAGCCAGCCCACAAGGATGTCTGAGTCCACGCAGCCTCTGTTTCATAACCTGATTTAGTAAATGCTTTCAATGTGCCTTTGCTCCCACCTCTGCCTCAATAACAAAGACAGTGCCATTTAGGAGCATGAGTTATTTACTGAGGGTGGGCAGCAGGCTCAGGACAGCCTCATGTGCCCCACACATAGCACCTGCTCAGCCAAAACAGGGATCCTGCTCCAGAAAACCTCAGTCCTGTCTCCCCAGTTCCCTGCCCAGCACTTGCTCCTTCGAAGAGGTGCTACTGTGAACTCCAAGGGAGGATCTGCTGTCATTTGTTTCTCCTTAAATTCCCTCAAACTCAGCATTCATTTTTTCTCTCACCTTCCAGCTGATGAGTTGTGAACAGGGAGGAGGAATCACTTGCTGGGTGCTACAGGCAAGGGGGTGGGAGAATATGCAAGCTGAGGGCACATTTTTCCTTTTTGGAAAATCTTTTATGTCCTTTGAGTGAAGATGATGACTGCTGAGGAAATTTTGAGTGCTCTGGAGTGAGCATATTGCTTTTTTCTGGTAATAAGTCTGACCTAGGTCTTACCAAGTGCATATTTTCTTTGGGTTTTTTCCCTAAGGTAGCCTAATGCTGGGGTGAAAAAACTACAGCAGTGGAATACCTGTTACCTGACAGTGTGTGAGGCTTAAAGAAAGAGGGACATTCATGTGAACATGGAAGGGCTGCCCTGAGTGTGTGTGAGCTGTGAGCTAGGGAGAGGGAATGTTCCTTGTAGCATGGTGAGTCAGGCCAGCTCTGGTGATTCCAGGAGCTGGCTGGGGCTGAGGGAGGCTGCTTTGGCTGCCAAGAGCTGGTTTCTCTTTTTCACAGCACAGGGGTTACCTGAAGCATTTCCCAAGGCAGCCTGGTTGCTGTGGGAGCCCTGGGACAGCAGGCTGAGCCAACCTTGGTTAGGAGCTGCTGAATGCAGGTGTGGTATGACCTCCCTTTCCCTTTGTTCTGTCACAGGGACATGTGTGTACAAGGTGACATTCACAAATGTAGCTTTGGAAGTATGTCAGAGGAAGGAGAAATAGTCATAAAAACGCTTTAGAAATCTCTGTGCTTTGAGAGCCAATGTTCCCCTTGGATGCTCCATTTAGCAGGTCCAGCAGCCTGAAAGCAAGTTCATGGGGAACACTCCAGCAGTGCTGCCCTGCTCCTTGCAGTGCATGTCCCACTGAGTGCAGTGCTGTGCTCTGCAGCGTGTGACCTTGGGAGTAACTTCTATACTTCTTTCTTGTTTTATTTCTTACTGAATTGAGTGTTTAGGGGTCAAAGTCATGTAATTGGGTGCAAGGCTGGATGGGCTTGGGCCCCTTTCCCATCCAGGGGCTGGTACAAGTGCAGCTTGGGCCAGCACAGCTGGTTTTGCACGTGGGATGTTGTGCCGAATGCAGATATGTAACACTGTCCCCTGGGCTCCACAAGCATCATGCACGTTTTTCCAACATGGATATGTGACAGCAGCGACCCACAGCCCAAGGATGCCAGGGAAAAGTACAGGCAGTGTGTCATTCCTCTACATGCCTGACCTGAGGGCATCAGGAGCCCTTTCCTTGGCACAGCAGTACTTCATTAGCAAACCTGCTGCCGAGCTCTGGCATGGGGGAGTGCAAATGGCATTGGCAGTACAGAGATGTGCAGGAGATGGATGGAAACCTGGCTGGATAGTTTTCACCTGTCAAAGCCTGCCTCCTTTCCCTTTTGAGGGTCCTGGGGAGGGGAGGCAAAGATTGCTCACAAACAAAAGAGTGACACAAAATCCTGTGACCCTTCTGAAAGAGCTGGGCTGGATTGGGAGAGCATCCAGGGTTGGTTTGAGCACAGAAAAGGGATGGACTTGAGAAAACAGACTTTCCTCTTCAGAAATCAGCCCTCTGAGCCTGTGGGACAGCTCATCTGGCTGCTGGGGCTTCGGCAAGTCTGTCAGACCACGGGGCTTTAACAAAGGGCAGGACACTGCCACTGAGCCCTGGTGTGAGGATGACGCATCGCTCTTAAACAGCAGAGTAAATTCCGGGGCAGATGAGACCTCCACCTCCCTCGCCATGGGAGAGAGCTGGAGCTGGTGTCAGGCTCTGAAATTCCAGGCCTCAACATGAGGTGGTGCACAGCATCCGCTTCTATCCCTGCTCTGCCGCTCCCCTCGCAGCAGGAGGGAGCGAGAGCAGAATGCCTTTGGGAAAGAGCTAGGGATAAAGGAGGTGCTAATGAGAGCTGGAGAATTGAAATCATCAAAATGTAGAAAAAAATCGAGAAGAAATTATTCTGGGGGAATTCATCCATCCAGGCCATCCATCCAGCCCTGCTCAGTCGCCTGCCTTCTCTTCAGAAGGAGTGGGAAGAGAGATGCAGAACTTAAAAGGATTTTTTTCCTCTTTGTTTCTTTCTCTGTGCTTTAGAAGAACAAGTTTTCGAGGGGGAATCCTGCTTTATAACCTCGTGTTATTTATTCAGTCGGCATGCGAGGCACGCAGCACAACTCGAGTGTTTCCATTCCTGTCTGTGCAATGTGGTTATGAGTGCAGATCAGCCTTGGGCAGGAAAATCGCAAATTCCCTGAGTCCAAGCAACACGCTCACAGCCTTGTGATGCAGAAAGGGAGATGGTCCCTATCCAAACGCACAGTTCCTAGAAGGGCTGCTAAGCACTTGCCACTCCAACAACCGACACGCCTTTGTGGGCAGAAGAAGATTATTTCCCCGCCCTGGACTGCTCAGCACGTCAGTGTGAGGAGCTTTACCCTCCTGCTGCCCTGCAGCTCAATAAAGTACCATTTGAACCCTACCTCTTCTGTGTTTTGAGTACATGCACAGGCACGACACCACAGTAATTGTAAATATTTGCCCACGGTCACCTCTGACACCTCTGCTGATTAATGCAGGATCCCAGCTAATCCGGCACCCATCAGGCCTCTAGGGAGGCTGGCATCTGCAGTGATACATGAGGAAAACTGTCTGAGGGACTTAAATATACTGCATCTCAGAGCTATGGTCCCAGCCCCCTCTGGGCCTCGGGTCTGTTCAGCAGCTGCAGCCCCAGCTGTGCACATCCACCACGGCCCCTTAGCCTGGGAGTGCCAGCAGCAGCCAGATCCCACAGAGCAGAGGAGGCACCGGGGCTGATCTCCACTGTGGCATCCCAGCAGCTCCTCCAGCCCCACAAGCTGGTTCCCAGAGTGCAAGGAGACACTGAGACTGATCTCTGCTGTGTCACCCCCACAGCTGCTCCAGGCCCTGGGCTCCCTGGCCCTGCTCATTCTGTGGTGAGGCTGGCACTGGAGCTGGGACCTAGAGGGATGTGGGCACACTATGGAGCTGGCCATCGCTGCCCAGTGGCACCATCTGGGCTTTGTGTCCCTGGCTGTTGTGGGAGGAAGGCTGAGGCTCTCAGAGGTCAGGGCTGAGCTGCTACTGGTATCTGCTCTCCAGCACTGCAGCGAGTGCTGGGCAGTCAGGTTGTCACCCAGAGACCCTCAGTGGTGGGACTCTGCTGTGACCTCCTGCCATCTGCTCATTTTCACTGGTCTCAGTTCCCTGCAACCTAATGTGCCATGTCTGAGGGCTGCATATCTCTGCTGTTGCCCAGCCTCGAGCTCTGGCTCTGCTCCGAGCCTGAACCCACCCCTGGCTACCTGCTGTGGGCTGCTGGTGGCTCTGAATTTGGAAAAGTGGCTTTAATTTCCTGACTGTCCATAGGTCAAAGGATGATGGTCCAGTCTGGCTGTTCACTCACCTCACATTGCTCTGCACAGATATAGAGATAAAGGCTGGTCCCAGGACAGCTCTAGATTCTGTGATTTGGCCACAGCTGCCTGGGCTGTTCTTTCACTGTTAGAAAATCAGAGATGGAGTTTAATGCAAACAACATGGTGCATATTAACTCCCCTGTTGTCAGACCCTGCTGGAAGCAAGCATTTTTGATCCCTCTGCACAGTGAACCAGGTAAGAACCAGGCCAGCCATGGCGGTGGCAGCTTTGGCTGCTCAGCAGCCACTCATCTGTCCTGTCTCACTGGAGAGCCACAGCTGGACAGCTGCCGTGTGCTCAGTGTCCTCCTGGACTAACACGGAGAGTGTGTGTGTGTGCAGGTGTGTGTGTGTGTATGTGTGTGTCTGTATCTCTGTGTGCCTGTGTCTGTGTTTCTGTGTGTGTGTATGTCTGTGTGTATGTGTGTGTATGTGTGTGTATGTATGTGTGTGTGT
>WEIU01008637.1:35970-128374 GCA_013389925.1 Aegithalos caudatus
CCCTAGTGGCCTGTCCCCGCCGGGCGCTTCCCGCGGCCTTCTCGGTTCGCTGGGAGCCGTCCTGCTGGGGAGCGGCAGTGCCTTACGGACGGAGCGGGTACGAAGTCGCCGGCTCCCGGCTCCCCGCCCGCGGCTTTAGGGATCCCGCGCCCACCTCGTCATCCCCGCGCCGTTCCCCCTCATCCCGGGTTTTACGGTGCAGCGTGTCGTATCCTTCCCGCCGCCCAGCCCCGTGCCCGCACTCCAGCTCCCGGCGGTTTGTGGTACCGGGTTGTCGTCGCTGCCGCAGAGCCGGTGCGGGGCCGGTGCTGCCCCGATCCTCCTGGGCCTCCCCCCACCCCTTCCTCCAGAGCGGCTGGAATCTGATGAACTCCAGGGCCGTGGAAGTTAATCGGTAGCGGACTCCGTCACCGGAGCTTCGGAAGCCACAGTGAAGCGACACGGCCCCGTGTGGGGGGTCTGCCAGCGCTGACCCCCCCAGGGCACCGGGGGTCGGGAGACATTTCCGGGGACCTGCCCGCGCTTTGGGTGCCACTGCTGGGCTGGCAGCGGAGTGTGTTTGCTTGAGCCGAGGATCTGTGCAGCTGCTGGAAAACGAGTGACACCTCGTTCATGCGCTTTATTTTCGTGTTTTGCCTCAAAAAACATTCCAACTGCAAGTTTATTGCCCCTAAGTGCGCATCTGACGAGGGCTGGAGTGCGGTGAAGGGCCGTTCTGCCCAGCGGTCTGCGGAGTTTCTGGAGAGGGCAGATGGCTCTGCTTGCTCCGTCATTCCCTCAAGTCCGGACACGCCGGCATTAATGGCTCCTGCCCTTCCTGGCTGTCGCCCAGGTCTCCCCAGCCTGCCCGGAGGTTTCGGCTCAGCTTTTGTTGTCGGAAGGCTGCTTCAAGGAGACCGGCTCTGCCGGAGGAGCTGCCGCAGCCGGGTGGGAGCTGGCAGCAGTGCCTGGCAGAGCACAGGGCACTGTTGACTTCCAGGTGGGAAGGGAGCAAGGGAGCATCATCGGGCGGTGCCTGGCAAATCTGGGAGGTGTCACCGACCCGTCGGCCTGCCGGTGGGGCATATAGTGTGGGCTGGAGCTGCTCCTTGACCCTTCTGATGTGTTCAGCAGTGCCCTTCCCTCCTGTAACAGGGCTGCAGCGGGCGGTGACCCTCGGTCTGTGCTGGAGGGGCTGTGCAGAGCCACCTCTGTTCCCGCGGGTGCCATGGGCTCTGCTCTGAGGTTGTCGCTGCTACATTTCACTGTCGAGGCTCCATGCTTGGATTGTGCCCCTGACTGATGGGTAGTAAAACAGGCCATAGCACGGAGGGAGGGAAGGGGGGAGGCTGGCCCAGGCAGTAGTGCAGGAATGCTCTTGCATTGAGAGGATGTTCCCTGAGGATGCTCCTGGGAAAAGACAGTAAGTGCAATAGGAATACGAGGAGGAAGGATGAATTGATGCCAACGATAGCAGCAGCTGTCTCGGTTCAGGCAGGTGGCTACAGAGCCCTGGGTGTGTCGGCTGCTGCGATCCGAGCTGGGTCTGTGCCCTGTGCAGCCTTCCATGGCAGCTGGGAGGCCGTGCCTATGCACTGCCCACATCCTGCCTGGTTTGGAAATGCTGCTTTGCAAAAGAAACGGAGCTGCAGTGGATGATAAATCCCTGCCTTGCAAAGCGAGCACCGGGTGAGCTGCACTGGCCTCCGAGGTACAGGCACAGCTCAGGGATGTGTGTTGGTGTGTGTGCAAGTTTGTGAGCAGGGTGGGATCAGCCCAGGTACCATGTGAGATTGCTAAATTATTTACTTTTAGAGCCAGGTTTATGTTGTCTCCTGCTCCATCCCCTCTAAGGGATGGATATGTGTTTCCAAACCGAAGGGGCAACGCCCCTGGGCTATCTGTGGGTTTCTGAGCTGTCAACTGGGGCTTCTGTAGTGGGGAGGGGGGCATTGAGCCTTTTAGCCCTTGAGTCAGCCCCTCACTTTAGGGGGTTGGTGCATCCCAAAGGCTGGTCAGTGGAGAGACCAAGGCTGTCCCATCAGAGATGCCGGAACCAGAACTGTCTCTGGAGGCTGCGCAGCTGGTTCATTAAATGAAGCTGATGAGCAGTGTGATTATTTTGTTCCTCTGGAAGGAGTTGCTGCTGCCGATTACAAACACCTTCTGTAACAAACCCACCTTAGCTTGCTTGGAGCCCCTCTGTGGCTGGCGTTCCCCTCATTAAGGTGAGAGTGTCTGCGGCTGCTCCCCTGAGCTCCCTCCTGGAGAGGGACAAAGCCTTGGAGAGGCTGGAGCCTGTGTTGCTGCATTCCCTTGGTTTTAGTGTTCTTTGCCTGGAAAGCGAATGTGTGTTGCAGCCTAATGAGTGCCTGGCTGTACCGGCATCTTGTGCGAACAGGCAGCCCCGGCAGCCCCTCTGATTAGCAGCACACCCGTGGGGATGCTGACGACCGGCCTCAGGCTTCTGCTTCCAACACCATGGCTCGCTACTGTGGAGCCCCGGTCCCAAAAATGCCAGGGCAAGGAGGTCATCAGCGGGAGAATGGTGTGTCTGTGTGGCTCTGAAAGGCGCCTTGTGCTGTGCGAGGGCGGGGGCTCCAGTGGCGTGCGGGGAGCGTCTCACCCCTCGGATCCTGGGCGCCCGCGCGTGTTCCTACGCAGTGCCAGGAACACAGTGCCGGAAACATCAGGTTGGACCTTTGTGCCAGCAGCCCCAGACCTGCCTCTCATCTGTGGGTGCAGAGAGGGGCACGGTGCTGAGCCCTGAGCTCGTGCCTGTGTCACCCTTGGGAGGACGTGGGGCAGAGCTAGGCATGCTGCAGCCCTGGCTTTTGGGGTGCCAGTGGTGGGGTCCCATCGGCAGGATGTGGTAGGTTCATCATCTGCCCTTTCCCTGTCTTCATCCCAACCCCTGGCCCAGGGAGTATGGCCAGTGGCAGAATTGCCCTTTTTGTGCCACTGGATGCCCTGCACATTCTCAGGAAGAAGCCAGTGGTGCTCACTGGCAGTCCATCACTCTGCCTTGATCTGACCCCCTGCCCTGGGGCCGGGTGGGTGCTGTGGCCAGGGTGGGGACACCCTTGCCCTTGTTTTCTGGGGCTCCCAGCTCACTGCTCTGGGGGAGGCAGCACCCAGCCCCCAGTAATGCCCATCAACACAGCAAGGGCAGGAGTGGGTTGCTGCCCCCAAAGACTGCTCCAGTGTGGGAATGGAGCTGGGTGACAAAAATCTGGGATGCTGGTGGGAGGGTCAGGCTGGACCACTTTTTATCTCCTTCTCATGCTGTCTCAGCTCTGTGGTGCCCGTCAGGCTCCATGCAGCTCACTGCTCTCCATGTCACTGTGGGCTTGGCTTCCTCCCCCAGCAAACAAGCCTGAAGTGCCCTGGGTGCCAGGAGGGCAGGAGACATCTCTCTGCTGGTGGAGTTCCCTGAGTTCCAGAGCTTCTGTTATCCCTCTCACGAAATCATAGAACAGGCTGAGTTGGAAGGGACCCATCAGGATCATTAAGTTCAATTCCTGGTCCTGCACAGACATCCCAAGAATCTCATCATCTGCCTGAAAGCGTTGACCAAGTGCTTTTTGAGCTTTGGCAGTCTTGGGGCCATCACCACTTTCCTGAGGGGCCTGTCCCAGTGTTCAATCACCTGCTGGGTATCCAACCTAAATATCATGTCCCTGTCCCCCTTTCCCTCCTCTACATGGTGTCCCTTTCTTCAGTGCATTTGCTCATAGGGGAGCTGTCCCCAAATGTTCACTCTGGTGCTACACTAGTGGCTGCTTCCAGAGCCCAAGCCTGGGGAGGGGACACAGCACCACTGCAGGTGCCATCAGGTCCCCCATTCCCCAGGGGTGTGGGAAAGCCCACAGTGTTCTGTTTGCTCCCACCTCAGCCAGGGCTACCCTGGCACGGTCCTGGGACATTTCAGACTGTGCTGAACCGGGGGAGTCTCTTAAATCAAAGTGGAAAATGCTTGTGGTGATTCTGATGGAAACTGTTTATTATTGAAGCTGTGCTGGCAGGGAGGTCCCAGTGAAGAGCTGCTGCAGGAACCCAGCGCCACCACCAGGTCTTCCTGACTGGGTGGTAGCCTCTGGTTTGCTTCCTTTTGGGCATTTCCCGTGGGATTTCCGCCCTTGGACAGGAAAAGGGTGCGGATGGGATCCGGTTGGAATGGAATTTCAGCCATAGTGGCCTGTGTATAAATGGGGATGCTGCTGTCAGTGTGTGGATTAAACTGCTTTGAGTTTTTTACTATCAAAAAAGTAGAGTGGCTGAAGGGAAGTGGGGGAGAGGGAGAGGAGAGTTGTGTGGGGGTTTTGTTTGTTTGGAGGAGTTGGAGTTCTTTATTTTTCTGGGATTTTTTTACAGATGTTGCAGTTAGATGCTGCAAGCTCTCAGGCCTCAAAACTGTATTTTATAGATCTCACTGTCTGGGAGGAGACAGTCTCACTGTCTGTGCTAGAGGGGGAGAAGGAAAATCCACAGGCTTGTGAAAAGCCAATGTGAGAAATAAATGAAAACTTGCTGCATCACTGAGACACTGAGGGCAGATCCAAGGGACTCGTGCTTCACCCGTGCGGGAACACAGAGCATGTCCGTGTGCCAGCTGCATCTGGGGTCCCCCAGCCTCAAACACTTTCCATGGGATTCCAAAATGAAAGGGCTCCGTGTCTTTGTGGAATGTCATTATTGTTGTTTATAACTGAGATTTGTGTCGAAGAGGGAAATGAATTGCTCAGTCTGTCTATTTCTCGTTTTGCAGATGCAGGAAATAGACCACACTGGGGTAATGGCCTAGAAATTAAATTTTGCTTTAATACACAAACCAAATTTTGAGTTGGTTGACTGAAGAAGAAAAATTATGTTGAGGCAGGAAGCAGAGGCCTGGCTGGAGTGGAGTTCTGTGGGGGCACAGGGGAGGGGGGAACATGCCAGCTCTCCAAGGTGCAGCCCGCAGCATCCTCTGACAGCACAGCAGTGATATTGAGGAATAAATTAGCTTTCTTTTTCCAAGAGACACAGAGCAGCTTACCTGCATTTTGTGGATGATCCTCATAGAACCCCACAAACCTGGTTGTGTAACAGAACTGAATGCAGTGAGGCGGAGAAGGGTGGTCTCAAGGATGCTCAATAGCCCAGAGCAGGGGTGGGCTGGGGAGGTAGCACTGGCCTTTTGAGCTCGAGGTATGAGGCTGTGGGCAGCTGTTCACTGCCCCATGGGCCTCCTGTGGGGGAGTGGGTTGAGGTGCAGGGTTACCTGGCTCAACACTTCTCTAAGGAGCAGGCTGGGGTTTTGGCTGGATGCTGTATTGCCTCTGGCCCCCCACACTGTCGTGCAGATGCTGAGATGCAGCGTGACACTGTGATGGCAGCACTGCTGGCTGTGGTGCTGCTCAGTGCCCCAGCACTTGGATGAGGGAGGCCATGGGCCTGCCAGACTGTATATATATCTATACACATATCACTATTAATTTTTTCAAGGTGGGATTTTTTTAAACTCTTTTGCTCCTGTCAGTACTTTCCCAAGCCTCTGGCCACCATTGTGGTCAGTGCTGGAGTGACCCTGCAGAGTGCTATGCTCCCTCCAGCACCCCAGGAATTTGTGTCCACTTGTCATTCCTCAGCAGCTGTGAGCTTTGCCTCTCTGTGGAGCTGCAGCCATTTCCCAGGGAATCAGGAGTGTCAGGTGCTCTTGGAGGTGCCTTGTATGTCAAATCCCCAGGGAGGCTCTGGAATCGTCTGTGATTGTGACAAATGCAAAATTCAGAATGTTTTGGGTTCCTTTCAAATCATTAAAGAACTCATCAGTGTGTGAGAGCAGGTATTGTCTGTGCCATGCCTCTTGTCTCCAGAAGCCTCTGCCTCCCTCTGGCAGCCCACAGGGAGGGAGTGGAAATGGCCAGAGTAAATCACCTATGTAGTTACCTGCTTCATATCCTGAAGTGCAGCTGAGCAGAGCTGAAAGAGATGGCAGGCAGATTCACAGCTCCTGCATGCTGCCGAAATTACCTTGGCTGCCCCTCAGAGCAGAGAGGGGAACTTTGGAGAGATGCAGTGTGGTGGAGCCAAGCTGGCTAGTAACAGGGGTGATGGAGGCAACCAATGTGGTCCAAGTCCTCTACCCAACTGATTTGGCATGGTGGACTTTTGTTTGGTGTGCTCTGGGATGCAGGCAGCCTTTGCTGGGTTCAGGGTTGTTTCCTGGCCCATTGCCACAGGCTGATCCATGGGGTGAGCTGCATGGTTCTCTCCTGGCTCTGTAAGCTCTGGGCATGCCTTTGGCAGTTAATCCCCATCCTGGCATAAGCTATGGGGAATCCATGTCCTGCAGTGGCATGGCTGCACTGGTGTCCTTGGCTCAGGAAACCCCTCCTGGGTGGCTGGGGAGTGAGCTTGAGGCTCAGAGGATGCAGTGAGGTATTGCTAATGGAGTATCCTTTGATGTGCTTCATAAAGTGTGAAGGACACCACTGTGGGTGTCGGTGACATTGAGCAGAGCATGGGACATGGGGACAGCCAGTGGCTCTGCCATACCTGTCTGTTCTTCGTGCTGGAGCCTCCTCCTCCTCTCTGTAGAGACCCATCGCCTTGACAGGGATGGTATTGCCAGGGGAGGCTGAGCCAAGGGGAATTGGTGCGTTTTTATTTATAAATGTATTTAATGTATTTTATTGTGAGGTAAAAGTGCTCCTGTGCTGCAGTGGAGAGGCCTCCCCAAAGAGATGCTAATGGCTTTGAGTCACATCAGGGTTCGGGAGCATTTTGTCTTGAAAGGCTTTAAATGACCTGTGTAATGCACTGGAAAAGTGTCCAGGGAGCACAGGGTCTCTGTCATTCCACAGCACCGGGAGGAGGACGGGAAAATCTGGCTGGCCTATGGAGCACTCCCAAGGGACTGGGGTAGGAAAAAGGATTTAAAATTGCTGTGGTTTGAAAAGAAGCCCTAGTTGGGCCATCTCTGGAATGAAGAGGAGGTAGCTGAGGGAAGAGCAGATCTCTGGCTGGCTGCAGAGGGAGGCGTGGGGGTCCCGTCCCTGTGGGACATGGGGTCCCTTCCTGCAGCCATGCGAGAGCTTCCTCGAGGTTTGCTCGTTGCTGATCCAGAACAGCGCTGGCATCGCTGCCTGTGTTGTGCTGGAAGCAAAGCACCGGTGTGAGCTCCATCTCCAAACCTCCTCTGCTGGGACCCTCGGTGTATGGGCCCACAGCCCCCAGCCTGAGCTGGGTTGGCTCTGGGAGGAACGTGTCTCCAAGACTTGTCCTTGTGCGGCTGGAAGCATGGAATGGTGAAGCCCCAGGCTGAACCCTCGGCAGCAGCAGCAGCAGCTTCTTCCCTCCTTTTAAATCATTAATCTCTTTTAGCTGGCCCAGGAGCCCAGTTACATCAGTCTGAGTGTCTCTTTCTCAGCATTGCAGGGGGGTGTGGGGGGAGGAGGGTGTAGAAGTCCAAAATATCTGCTACCTGCTTTGTTTCTGCACTGGGCATTAGCACTAATTATCCCCCCATTGTCTCCAGTTCCTGCAGGAAGTCTTGTTTATCCTCCCAGCCTTCCAGGAATGCAGCCCAAGGAGCTGTGCAGATATATTTAACCTTGCACAGAGCAGCACAATGGCCCTTGGATTTCCCGGCTCTGTGGTATCTGTCGGAAGTGCAGCTAATCTGTCGTTTTGGGGCAGGGAGGTTGGAGAGGGCTGCGACTGGGTCGGGACAGCGACATGGCTCTGGGCTGATTCCAAAGCCTCCATGCACAGCATGAGGCCAGGATGTGCCAGGAGGTCGCAACTGCTGCTTTCCTGCTGCCACACTGAGCAGCAAAATGGGGCTGAACCGATGGCATGGGCAGGGTGCATTCCCGTGGGCTGGGGGTGCTGTGGTGCCGGGTCACATGTGCTCCTTGGAGCTCTAGCAGGACACAGGGCAGCCCAGAGCCATGGGGAACGTGACAGAGCCTTTGGTTCAGGCAGCAGCTCCTGTGCCCTCTGGAGCCCTTCTTGCTCCCTTGGCCCCATTCAGTTTTTTCCTTCCCAGCATGGGTCAGGTGGTGCAGAGGGCAGTGCCAGAACAGGGTAGGCTGCCCCTCTCAGGTGCTGTGCCTTCGCTGGGCTGGGATTCTGCCATGCAGGTGGAACCCCCCACTTCTGTGGTTGAGGATCTGTTATTCCATCCCCACAAAAACATCCCTGCAGCAGAGCTTTGACTTTGTACATCGGGGGGGGAGGCCTGGGGAGCACTGGTGCAGGGCCAGCTCCTTGCTGAGGTGCACTGGCCCCTCACTGTGGTCATGCTCATGTGGCAGCAGTGCTGGTATCTTCCCAGGTACCTCCCCAGGTGTGTGTCTGTGTCTCCCGGCTGTTTCCCATGGTGGGCTTCACCATGAGCCCAGCCTTGCCTTCACTGTGGTCGTGTGTCTGCACCTCTTTGAACTCCGCTCCTCTGTGGGTGAGTCGTGCCAGTGTCCTGCGCTTGGTGCCCTTTAGGAAGCACTGGAGTGGGGATAAACCTGGGGTGCAGACCCTGAAAGATGCCAGTCCCCTATTACAGCGCTGGGGCTGTGAGCTGGGACCTGGCTGCTGCTGCTCCAGCCTCTGGAGAGACCGAGGAGTTTGCCTTGCAGCGCACTCCTCCTCAGCAAGATGGATCTCTGTGCAGAGCTGGATGATCTCTGCAGTGTCCATCTGGGGGATAAGAGCCATGACTTGCTCTGGAGCCCAAAGGTTATTCCAGAGCACCAGCTGCCACTGCAGCTATGCCCTCCCTCATCCATGCTGGGCCGGGGACTGGTGGCTGTGGTAGGGATGAGGCTGGGCTGGAGCCGCATTGCAGGCGGTGGCTGAGGAAGAGGGGAAGGATGCGGAACCACAGGATGCGCCTGGAGGAAGGCTCAGATCAAAAGGCTGCTGCCATGTGTGGTCTGGCAGGAGCCAGCTGGGAGCGGGGCTGTTTTCAGGAGCTGCTGGTGCAGACATGAGTGCTGGCTCTGCTTGCCTGCTGTACAGCATCAGCTGGAGAGGCTGGCAGAGCTGGGTGGCAGGAGAATGCAGAGCTGCTGGAGAGGAAAGGGAGGGGAGGGGGTGGTGAGACCTGGAGCAGTGGAGTCCTGTGGCAGGAGGGGAAGGACGATTTGCAGGGAGGGGTGGCAGGGGAATGGCAGGGCTGCCAGGGCTGTGTGAATGCTGGACATGCCGGTTTGGTGGCATGCCCAGTCCCCAGCTGCTTTTCTCAAGGGCCAGCCTGGAAGGGGGTCACTCACATCTGCAATGGCCTTGGGAAAGTGGGTCTGCTCCCACTAAAGCCACGTGCCTGCAGCTGTCCCTGGCAGTGAGTGCCACAGCCCCCCCATCCCTCACCCCTCGGCATCACTGTGAGCCTCCCAGCTTCAGCTGAGGTTTCAGCCCCTGAGCTATGGGGACAGCTGCTGGCAGGGAGGCAGGGACTGTGGGTTTCAGCATTGCAGGGGAATGGGATGGATGGACAGGCATATGCAGTGTGTGGGAAAGAGGGTTGCCATGGGCTATGACCTGATGGAGCCTGAGACTGGCTGCTGCAGCCCCAGGTTTCATGGACTGAGGAGGGAAGTGCTGGAGATCCTGGGGAGCTACTGTCTTCCCCAGGAACTGGAAGCAGCTGTGCTGTGCTCCAGGGATCTGCCACAGCAGAGGGACTGCAGAGGTGCCCTGGACCCTCCCACCTGGGGGGTGTCCTGTCAACTCTCAGGCCACTGACAGAGATGGTAGGGGAAAGTTCCCACACGGTGTCAGTGGGAATTGGCCCATAATGACCTGGAGGACAGTGTCTGCCACTGCTGTCTGGAGTGTCTTCGAACCCCTCCAGCTGATGAGGAATCCACATGGCATGATTCCCGCTATATGGCTGCAGGAGCTGGGAAGCAAACTGCAGGGAATCCCTTCCTGATCCGTGCTGCAGCTCAAGGGCTCCAAACACCGCATCCCCTGGGAGCCCTTGGTGGATGTATGCTGTGCTGAGTCCTGTGGGAGCACTCCAGGAGCTGTCACCTTCCTGGGCATTCTTTGTAGAAAAGAGGCAAAATCTTCCCTTGCACCAGGATATCACTGGAGGTCAAACAAAGGACCTTTCTTTGGTGCATCTCTGACATCATGAAGGTGAATGAGGTGGAGACCTTGTAGGCTTTAGCTGGAGCATCCTTGCCCTGTGCAGGAAACTCGACAGCCCTTCCCAACCTGGGAGCCTGACAGGAGACATTCAAGAATAAGGGGATTTTGTGATGGAGCAAAATGGTCTCATCCCATCAGTGAAAGCAGTGATGAAAGTAAAATTCCCAGAGGGAATAAGGTGCTGCAAATGGAGGAGTTAAAGAGCACAAATGGCCAATGCCTGCTGAGCTCTGGTGGCTCTTCTGGAGGATTTAAGAATGAAGCAGCTGAACAGCCAGCACACAGGAGCCTCTTACTGAAGGGAACCACTGCATGGGAATGCAGCCCCCTGGCTCTGTCCTTCATTTAAGAGATGCAGGGAGAGCAGTGGAAATTATGTGGAGCAACCTTGCTTTAGCACCAAGCAAATTGGTTGGGAAAATAATTAGAAGCTGGTATGGAAATGGCTGTTTCAGTTTGGTGGATTAAGGACAGCAACGCTGGTTTTATAGGGGGAATCCAGTTTAACTGCAGCAGGCAGTGTTCTTTTTCTAGTATGGCAATAAAGTGATTAGGGAGGGCAGCTGGGAGATGGATCACTGGGATTTTCAGAAAGCTTCAGACAAATTTGTGGAGTTATTACGGTGGGAGTGGTGAGAGGAAAGGGCAAGTTCTGTTTGGTGTGTTCAGGTGTGCTGGGAGGGAGCAGTGGAGGCAATGATGTGGCCAAGGGGTGCTCTGTACTGGCTTCAGCTTTGAGCTTCAAATTTGGTGTTAAATATGCACAGCTGATGCAAATAAATCACAGAAAAATAGGTAATGGTGAATGTGAATTGGCTGGAGGAGCTTGAGGGCCTCCCCTCTCCCTGGGGTTCCTTCCTTAGGTCAGAAACAGTTGCTGATTATGCAGCTGGGGCTGTGTTCCCTCCTAGGACCTTGTTTCTACTGGACAGAATCTACCATCCCAAGAGTAGATTCAGGGAAGCTGGTTGGGAAGGCTGAGCTGGCAGAAGTGCAGAGTCATTGACAGAGCTGGGGAAGTGGAGGGGGGGTCTCCCCTCCTTGGGTTGCAGAATGGGTCCCTGCTGCCGTGGGGAGATGTGGCTGAGGCACGGGCTGTTCTGTCCTCCCCTCAACACTGATCTAGTTCTGAACTCATTTTCCTGAGGACAACAAAAAGCATAGAGACAACTGCTGCCCTGATTTTGTATCCTGCTGTCACTGAGCCAATTAAGGAAAGGGTTGCTGTATTTTATTACTTTTTTCGTTAATGCACGGGTGGAGCAGCATAGCTCTTCTAAAGCCTCATTCTTGGAAGGGGCTGAGCAATGTCGGCTGGAGCTTTTATGGGGGGGGGGGAGGAGGAGAAAAAGAGGGATAAAAAGGGGGAGGGGAAATAAATAATCATAGTTGGTGTGGAAAATACCAACCTGCAGAGCTAACATTTGTCTGAACGGGTCTGGATATCCTGATGTGGGACTCTGAAGGCTGGCCAAACTTTGCCCAGGGTTGGTGCTGGGGGAAACCAGAGGGAATTTTATGTGGACTCGGAAAACATAAGTTAAAAAGGGACCTGGATGTTGCTTGAGAGGAAAGTGTGAATTTTGGGTTGGCTGCCTGTGGCTTCAGGTAATGTACACTAGGATGTCCCCCCTTGCAGGTACAGATGTGGGCAGCATCCCTCCTTCCAAGTCTCTCCTTCCTTCCTTCTTCTCTTGGTGCCAAACCTCTGCATCTCTCCTGACGAACCCATGAGCTTAAGGGGATGAAGTCCTTCGATATTGTGAACATGATAATTTGGAAGATGAGATGGGGGAGCCTTTGTATCTGAGAACCCTTGGTGTAACTTGCCAAGGGTAACCCATGCACCCTCACCACGCTCCTGCTGTTCCAGGCTGGCATATAGGTTTTGGAGACCGTCTGGGCTGGAAGTAAAAGCAGTGGTCACTGTGTCCCAGAGGACTTGGTACTGGCTCTGCACTGGCCCTGCATCACCCTCAGCAGTGCCCACCCTTGGGTTTGCTGCCCTTCCCTATCTCTTCTGTTTTGTTAGTCATTGATTTACACACACCATCCCCACCTCCCCTTCCCCTCGGTTTTGGGCAGAGCTCAGACCAACACAGAAAAATGTTTCGTTGGATGGTATGTATTGCTAACCTGCTGCTGCTGCACATCATCATTACAGGCCAACATGGACAGGGCCACTGGGCACAAGTGACACGGGGCTGTCTGTAAACAATGTTAGTATTTTATAACTTTTGTATTTAGGGAGTTAATGACTCTAAAGAAAGCAGATTTTAATCTAAACAGCTATTCTTTGTGCTGTGTCAGTCCTGGACATCAAAGAGAACATCAAAGTGGGAGGCATGAAAGGCTTTGACGGCAGCATGGCTGCTTTGCCAGGTGTAGCATCTTGGAGCAGAGCTCTCCCCCCCTCCTCCGAGGGGCTCCTACACCTCCAGCAGGGTTCCTGCACCTCTGGGCTGGCTCCTCTCCCTGCTGCTGTACTGCCTTTGAGCAGGCTCCTGTGCCTCCTCCACACCTCCAAGAGGGCTTCTGCTCCTGTCCCAGCCTGAGGCATCCCTTTTTATGTCACAGGTAAAAGCTGCTGTCCCAGCAAGGAAAACAAGATTAATGTACAAATGTGCCTCAATAACAAAACTAAAGGCTCTTTAAACGTTTTGCATTGTTTTTCCTTGGATAGCAGTGGAGTGTGTGTGAAGTGTGTTGTTGCATGTGGGAGCTTCTGGGAGTGTGAGATGTTGCTCCATGGGACAGCTGGCTCTGGCAAAGTGTTGGGGAACCTCTCACACCAATGCTGATTTTTAAATTCTTTTCCCAGTCTTGGTCAGGCTATGAAACAAATCCTGTTCTCGTCCTTTCTTTTTTTTTTTTTCATCTTTGTGTTTGCTGACCGGAGAGAATCCGTGGATGATGTGAAGAGGTGGGAGGGGCTGCTGTGCCCCCCTCAGCTGGGTTCCTGCAGTGGAATGTGGGGCTCTTAGGGCCAGGCAGGCTGTGTCTCCAGCATCTGGCACAGTTAGGGACCACCATGGGAGGTTTGCCAGCCCAAGTGCCAGGAGGTGCCCAGAGCACTGGGGGTGCTTTGGGACCCCTCCTCCTGCCAGGCCTGCAGCGTGGGGAGCCTGGTGGATCTGGGGCAGCCCAAACAGCCGGGCACAGCGCCAGGAGTGCTTCCTCTCCCTTGCTTTCCCATGGCTGTGACAGCTCCGAGGCTTCAGAAACCCTCTGTGGGCTGTGCAGAGGAAGCTGCTGGGAGCTCTCATGCTCCTCTGCTTGTTTGGATCCAGCGACATTTCCACTGTCTCTCTCGGGGAAAAGAAAAATAATTTTAAATATGGGTATGTGTGTGCAAGGATGCATTTGGCCAGCAAGAGCTGCTGCAGCATGAGTGTATCAAAATATCCAATGGATTTATTTTATAAGCCCCCTGAGCTGGTGCAGGGAAGAGCTCAGGGTTTCCTCCAGACACTTGCAAATCTCATTTCAGACAATGGAGAAGAGATGGTGGGGTGGGGGTGATGGAACTGATGCGCATGGTGGGATGGGGGTGGGCAGGTCCCAGTGTGGCACCTGTGCAATTTGTCATTTGCAGGTGCTGGCAGCAGCCTGGGGCTTGCAGCAGTCAGACCCTCTCCTGCTTCTGGGACCCCCTACACTTTGGTTACAACCCAGGCTGGTTTGGGTTGGAAGGACCTTAAAGCTCATCCAGCTCCAATCCCCTGCCATGGGGGACCTTCCACTGTCCCAGGTTGCTTCAAGCCCCTTCCAGCCTGGCCTTGGACATTTCCAGGGATTTCTCTGGGCATCCTGTGCCAGGGCCTCACCACCCTCACAGGGAAGATTTTTTTCCTCTTCTCAAGCAGAGCCTGTGCACCACACCAGGGTATTCCTGGGATGAAAAAACAGAGCTAGGCTGGGCACCACATTGCTTCCCACAGGGTCAGTTCCTGCAGCAGTGCCAGGGTGAGGGGTCCCTATGGCTGTGACTAAACAGGGCTCTCCCCACATCCATGAGGAGGGACACCACACACTCAGAGCCTGCCTTGCTGAGGCTGAGGAGACCAGGAGGTACCACTTGTGCACTGGGTGGTCAGTGAGAGAGGTTGGATCTGGCTCCATGTCCCTATGTGACTGTTTGGGAACGTGCTGGGATGCTGGCAGAGGCTGGGTAGCACTCGGGGTGCAGGCCCTGGTGCTCTGCAAACCAGAGTTGGGAGCAGCAGGTTGAGTTGCCTGCTGGGAGCTGTTTTCCAGCCTCGTGCGAGGGAAAGGAGCTAAAAATACAGCTTGTTTGCCTCCAGCTGGAGTTGATTTAGGCATCCCTGTCTGTTGTGGAGTGCAGTGGAGGACAGCCAGTAGAAGTTTGCTGACTATAATTTTGCTGCTCTGCCCTCCCCACCCTGCTCCAAAAAGCAATGGCCAGGAAAAGCAGGGATCGGGATGGGATGTTAAGAGCTCCCGACCTGCTCTGATAAGAGTTTCCACGACTTGATTTGCCTTTTCCTCTTCATCAGAAGCAGGCCTGGAGCTGCTGGAGGGGGTGTTAAGAGGTTTATCTGTGCCATTCAGAGCAGCCCTTCTGCACGGAATGCCAGCACAGCCCCACCCCAGTCTTGGCAGCACACACCAAGAAAAACATGAAATCGTGGTTTCTCCTGCTTTTGTCTCCAGCCTTATGGTCCAGGTCCTGCCCTGGCTGGGCTGGAAGGTGTTAGAGGAGCTGCTGCTCCTCCTCTCCTGTCCTCTCCATATGGCTCCTGTCCTGCTGCAACTACAGGCTCTGCTGCATGTGGGAGGAGACAGCTCCAGCCCGTGCTTGCATGGGCCTGGCGGGGCTGGAGTCGGCAGTGTCAGAGTGCAAAGGATGTCAGGGTGTTGGGGGGGTGACGTGTGCGACCCCCCAGGCACCTGCTCTGGAGGAGAGGAGCAGCCCAGGAGTGCGGCTGTAGTCTTACATCGCTGCTTTCCTTCCTTGCAGGTTCCTGACCGCCTTCCCTGGTTTTTGATGCTGAATCAGGATTGTGTTAACTAAAGATGGAAACACTGGAGTCAGAACTGACCTGCCCAATCTGTCTGGAGTTATTCGAGGACCCCCTCCTGCTGCCCTGTGCCCACAGCCTCTGCTTCAGCTGCGCCCACCGCATCCTGGTGTCCAGCTGCTCCTCCAGCGAGTCCATCGAGCCCATCACCGCCTTCCAGTGCCCGACCTGCCGCTATGTCATCTCCCTCAACCACCGGGGCCTGGAGGGCCTCAAGAGGAATGTGACCCTGCAGAACATCATCGACCGCTTCCAGAAGGCGTCCCTGAGCGGCCCCAACTCCCCCAGCGAGAGCCGCCGTGAGAGGACCTATCGCAACAGCCCTACCATGTCCGTGGCCGGCGAGAGGATCGCCTGCCAGTTCTGCGAGCAGGATCCGCCCCGCGACGCCATCAAGACCTGCATCACCTGCGAGGTGTCCTACTGCGACCGCTGCCTGCGGGCCACCCACCCCAACAAGAAGCCCTTCACCAGCCACCGGCTGGTGGAGCCCGTGCCTGACGCGCACTTCCGCGGACTGACGTGCCTGGAGCACGAGAACGAGAAGGTGAACATGTACTGTGTTGCTGACGACCAGCTCATCTGTGCCTTATGTAAACTGGTTGGCCGCCACCGGGACCACCAAGTGGCATCGCTCAGCGATCGCTTCGAGAAGCTGAAGGTAAGGACGCGAGGTCCCTGCAGAGCTCTGAAGCTCGGTCTTTATCTGGGAGCTGAGGGTGCGGTGAACGTGATGTGAACCTGGGTGGATGATGTTTGACCTATATAAAGTTTGAAATCCCTCTCCGTCCCCTGTGCATTCTGAATGAGCCTGCAAAACACTTTTCGTTCCTTTTTTTTTAATGAAAAAAACCTACAGCAGGTCCCGTGTGAGGTCATGCTGGTGAGGCTGTGGCTGAGGCAGCAGTCATGTTCCCATTAGAACCCTGCTCATGCCTTTCTCTGCTGCTGCTTCCTCTGCCCTTTCTCCCTTCATGTTCCAGGCTCATTCTGCCCCAAAAGCGCTTTTCTTGGCTCTTTGACCTGTTCATGTTCAGAACAAAACCACTCTCTCCGCTCTCATGTATTTTGAGGGCAGAAGGAGTACTTCATTGCTCCAGCAAAAACGCAGGACACTTGGGGTTTTTTTGTGCAGACCAGATTATTTTTTTCCTCCTTAAACAAACTGGTGCTTGAAAAGAAACCTTCCTAGATGTCCAGTTTCCTGGGCTGGTTTCCCACCTCCCTGTCTCCAAACTCTCCTGAACCTGCTGCGAGGTGCCCAGTGCTGTGACTAAACACCCCTGATGGCAGGAGGAACAGGATGGGATGCCCTGGGTGTTTCTTCCTTAAATTCCAGCCATCAGATTTGGCTTTGGGTTAGTGCTGCCAAATGGGGCCTGGGAAGGCTCACTTTGCCTGCCTGTCTCCCATCTCATCATCCTCACCTAAGCTTCCCCAGTGTGCAGAGCTGCGCCAGCAGCCCTGTCCATAGTCCAGGACATTCTTTTTCCATGAGGAAATGTCTCAATTAGCAAATTGGAAACCTTCGAAAGCAACAGCCATGTATGTTTGCATGCAGTAAAAGCTGGGCAGAGAAATTAAAAGCCTGGAATATTCGTCCGTGGTCCAGCCTGTGCCAGCCAGGAAAATCCATCTAAGGAAGCCTAACAAGTTGCCAGAACACTATTCTTTTCCCTTTTAAATAAGAGTCTGAAGTGATTTTGGCCATGGAGGGAAGCTCTCCTCTGCTGAAAGCATTCTTCCTGTGCTGTTGATCCTGCTCCAGCTCCTCAGTCTCTGCAGGGCTGGAGCTGCTGGAGGAGTAGGGGTGAGGGTGACCACAGCTCCCTGGACAGGACCTCAATGTGTGTCCTTCTGGTTCATCTTCCAGCACATCCCTGCC
The DNA here is from genome assembly GCA_013389925.1 of Aegithalos caudatus. NCBI lineage: Eukaryota > Metazoa > Chordata > Aves > Passeriformes > Aegithalidae > Aegithalos > Aegithalos caudatus. The sequence goes on from WEIU01008637.1 coordinate 53,017, forward strand.
TCTGGCTGTGCATTGGGTGTCTTTTTTCTTGACTGCCTCTGCTGCAGAAATTGCTCAGGATTGATTCCAGGCTTCATCAACAGAGCCAGTATTTATTTTGGCATCTTGTGCCATCTCCTCACATGGCCTCGGTCCAAGCTCCGACCACTGTGTGCTCCCTGGCAGTGATGAAAATCCTTGCAAGTACCTGAAACATTTGAAATCCTTAAATACATGCTGATAGGGTGTTGATGCCTGGCAATCTGTTGCCAGTGGAGCAGTTACTGCCTCCCATGGGCCTGCCCCATGTCCTGTGCCCACAGCAGGGCTCTTTCTCTCTGTCCCCTCCTCAGGACATCATTGTCCCCTCCTCAGGACGTCACTGGTGAGCTCGGTGGTTGCTCCTGCAGCTCTGCAATGCTCTCGGGCTGCCAGCAGTGAGCAGATGCACTTAATCCCTGGCTTTGATCCCGCAACTTGAGTGAGCTGGGAACGCCTTTCAAGTTAGATTTTTTTGATGGAAAATTGGGTTTTTGAAGTGAGTAACTTCCTGTTGTCAGAAGAGCTATGCTTTCTACAGAAATCTTTGGTGGGGAATTTTTTTTTTTGTCTCTTTAGAAGAGCTGAGTGCCTGAAACTGGACTGGTGTGTGTAAATGAGAAACCTCCTCCCAGTGCTCCCCTTTCTTCCAAGCTGGTTTTACATCTAAAGTCTTCAGCATGTGCCAGCAGCCTGGCTTCCCTGTGGATGCTCTGCCATGATCCATCCATACTGTATTATACACCTCCAGATGTTTTAGGAACCATTTTTAATCCCTTTAATGCGTGTGATGGGTTTATTTTGTGCATCTTCAACTCCATTTGTTGATATCGTAAATTACGATTCCAGCCCGTGTGAGCTGTTTTCTGCATTTAAGCAGGGACCAACATGGATGTCAGGCAGGATGGGGCAGAGGATGGAGTATGATCATGTCCAGAAGCTTTCTAAGCTGGGATGCCAGGGATGGATGTAGTGACATTCTGTTTCCCTGGGATGATTCATGTCAAGGGTTATCAGCTGCAGATGCCATTCCGTGGTTCTCTGATTCCCCAGTCCAGCAGGCAGCGACAGCGTTCCTGTGTGTGTGTGTGGCTGGGAGCAGGCCCAGTACATCGGGATGGTGGTGCTTGTTTTCCCTCTCTGTGGGATCGGGAGGGGTCGAGATGCTGAGCACAGTCAGTGACAGAAGTCATCTGCTGGCTCAGCTCACTGGCTGGAAGTCAATATTAAAGATGAAATTAAAACTGTGTGTAGACTAAGAGCAAAACTAATGGCCTGACCTAGATACAGCAAGTGCCCAGGACAGCAGTGCATTATCTGCCGAGTGAAATCTCAGCCAATTATAAATTCAGATTGCTTGAAACTTGTAATTAGCATCCTCTCTGCAGTGCCTGCCTGGGTCCTGCCCGTGCTGCAGTGCTGCTGCTGCTGTGCTGGGGCTGGGGCAGGGTTACACTGGGGGATACAGCAAGAACAGCTCTGTGTGCAGAGCTCCAGCTGGCTCCTCTATCCTGGTGGAAGGAGTATTTGAAGAAAGGATTTTGCCTTAATTACTGGCCACTGTCGGTGGCATTTCCATGAGCTCTGCTCCCTTTAAAGAGCCAGAGAAGGGCCAGCTCTGGCAGTGCTTTTCCTTTGCCGGTGCTGAGTCTTCTGTAGATTGACAGGCTGGAAATATGCAAAAGAAAGAGAAGAGTGGTGTTTTATAACACTTACATCCGCTCTCTGCTGGAGAAGGAGCCACGAGCCAGGTGGAAAACCCATCCTCTGTTACCTGTCAGAGCAGCACTGCCTCCCGTGGGGCTGTGGGAGTGAGACCAGGATTAACAAAGCCTCCCTGTGCTGACAAATTGTGCAGAGAGCTGGTAGTGATTCTAAGGCTTTTAGGAGAGTGGTAGGGTAGAAAATTGAGGAAAACCTTCCGTCACGCTTCCACGTGGGACCTGTTCACCTGGGAGCCGCAAGTGCGTTCCCACTAGTGCAGGGTGAGTCACAGATTGCTGCTTGATTTATAATTTACTGCGCTGCTGTGGGGCTCAGAGGAATTTTGGTGTGTATATCTCTATTTCTTCACACCAGGAAGAGTCAGCTGAGGACAAGGGCTTGCAGTTGTGACTGCTGAGACTCCTACACAGCAGATGGGGGCTGTTCCCAGCTGGAACAGAGTTCTGGTGATGTCGGAGCTGTTGGCCCCTGAGCCCTGAAGCAGGGATGCTTTTGCTGTTTTATTTCCAGAATGGGGTGCAGCCCCAGCCAAGGCTCACTCCAGGTTGGTGGTGGTGGAGGCTGGAACCCCCCCACTGCTGTGGGGACCCCAGGAAGTGACACATGTCCCCTCAGGTGCCACAGCCACAGCTGTGGGGCAAAGGGGCTTTGGGGCCCCCCAGCTCAGCCACGAGCTTCTCCACAGCTCTGTGTGTTTTTAGTGTTATGTCAGGGCTAGTTTGTTATCTAGTGACCTCCCTGAACACGGGGACCTGTACCACAGCCCCAGGTCCCCGCCCCATCCCCATCATTGCCCTCAGTGGCAGAGCAGCAAGTGCTCAGCTGACACTGAACACCAGAAAATCATCCTTATCCCTGCTTTAATATTGATTGTTTGGAGGTCGCAGGGGCCAGGAACCAGCACTGAGGGCTGGGATCTTTGATAATTTGCTTTGCTTCCCAGAAATCTTTTTAGGGAGGGTTTTAATTTTTTACCTTATTAGTAACTAAGCTCTTACGGATATTGAGATAGCAGAGCTGAAAAACTGCTTTGATTAATCTCTCGCTTTTTCTAAACCTATATACACATCCAAGATGGTTTCGATGTTGCTATCTCAAGAGCAGCTTGAGCTAGAAAATGAAAGCATAAAACTGTGTGAAAATCCCTTGGTGACATTATTTTTGGGGTGAGGCTGGAAGATTCATCTCTAGCTTTTGTCTCCTGGAAGCTGGCAGCCCAGAACTGGAGTCCAGTCTCTGGAGGGTGAAAGATGGTTTGCAGATGAGGTTCTTTTTAAATAACAGGTGTCACCTTCTTTGATCAAAGTCCTTGTGTTTCTGCAGCAGGGTGTGGTTACCTGTCTACTTCTCCCTTCTGTAGCTGCAGGTTGTTGAGCTGTTCAGAAAGGCCTCCCTTGCAGGAGACTTTCCCTCCTGCACTGAGGGGCTGTGGAGGCTGCGAGTCTCCATCCTTCCCCATCCAATGGCTGCATTTCTGGAGAGCTCACAGCTGCTGCATTTTCTGTTTTATTTGGGTTTTTTCCCCTCTTTCTGCTCCTGGCACTTCAGCCCTGTCAGTGACAAGCCCTGCCTGAAGGCAGACTATGGGATGGGATGAGGGGTCTCAAGCTGCTTATGTTGGAAGTTGCCACCCTGTGAACACCTCACTTGGGGGAATCTGTTTTTGCTTTGAAAAAATGCATAGCCAGCAGTTTTGGAGAGCATAGCCCTACTTGAAGGCTGGGCAGCCCCAGCTGGCCCGGGAGCAGCACTGGGGTGCAGGGTTGGGTGGAGAGGGCTGTGCCTGTATGGCATGGGGCTGTGCACCCTTGCAGCTCCTGGGCTGCAGGGTGGCTGCTGTGAGGCCACCAGCCCTGCTCCCCCTGGACCACCACCCTGGGAGATGGAGGAGCAGCAGTGCTGCCCCTCTCCCCACAGCTGGCAGCCCTCTGTTCCCAAAACAACCAGCAGCTTTGCCGAGGGATTGATATGCCTGCTCTGAGTAGCTGTTGTTTAATATTCAGGATATATTGCATTTGGGCACAATGAATATTCAAGAGCAGAGCTCAGCTGATGTTGCTGGCTGACCGCTGGGGGTGACACTGGCTCTCCTCAGGCTCTGCTCAGTGATTCCTGGCATGTGTGTCCCTGAAAAATGGGTCCCAGCAACATTCAGTGGCTTTAAGTAATTTGGAAAGTCGACTATGTGCAGCTGAGTGTCAGATGAATTTCTCAGTAGGCTCGAAACCTTGCTCTGTGATACTGAATATTGCTATTATTATCACATTAGCCTGTGAAACACCTGACAGGTATAATTAAGTGATTTTACCTTGACAGCTGATGTGTTTTTTTAAAAAAACAACTTTGAATATCCAGTTGAAGTAGTTTGATGTGCCTTTTTGTAGAAATCAATATGCAGTAGCAGCACATTTGCTGATAAATCCTCCTGTGTCAGGAGTGGAGATGGATCTCAGGGACCTTGAGAAGGAAGAGCGGGGACTACAGAGTGTCCCAGCTCCTGCTTTGTGCTTTCAGGATCTCCAGGGAAAAGTTTCACCCTTGCTGAAAGGTGCTTCTTGGCTGCTGTGTGGCTGGGCACGTCCCCCAGAGTTAACAGAGTGCTCCCCATGGGAGCTGTGACCTTTTGCTTGATCTCAGAGGTCTTTTCCACCCCAAAGGATTCTGTGAGCAGCAGCAGATCAGCCTACCTGGGTTTGATCTTTATCAACAAACAGGTAGGTCTGTGATGAGGAAAGCAGAGGTGTGTCCCCAAAATTTCCTGAACTGGCTTCTAGATGAACAAGTTCTTGCACCTCTAATGTTGTTTCCAAGCTCTTGGCTGGGTGGTCTGTAGGGGGGCACATCTGGAGCAGCTGGAGAGCTCTGTTCTCGCAGGGTGTAATGCCCCTGTGGTGCTGTATGATGTGCAGTGGGAGCATATAAGGTCTGTCCATGTGAGGCAGAGCATTGTGTCAGGAGGTGGAAGGGGAGGCTGTGCAGCCAGGCTGGGTGGCAGCACTGGAATGGCATCGAGTGTGAGTTCCTGCTGACTCTTTACACTTAGGAGGCATTCAGTCCCTGACCTGCCTGTCCTCTGTGCTGGGCTCTGGCCATGCACAGCAGGATTAGGGCTGTCTTTGGGTGTTCACAGTGTCTGTGGGAGCCAGGCCCTTTGGGGCATAGATCAATGTCCTTGGCTCTGCTGCATGGAGCAGAGTCTCAGATATGAGGAGCAGGGATGTTTCCAATCATCTTAGTCTCTATGGCATGTATTAGGTATTTCTTGGTCCTTCCTGTTGCCTTCCCTTCATTTGGTTGGTTTGGAAGAGTATTTTGCTTTGGTGGGAACATGCCCAGCAATGTTCTTTGGAAGGATATCAAGCACCACCACCACCCTTGGCTCTGACCCTGTCAGCTCTGTGCATGTGAGGCTTCACCAAATGTGCTCCAGGATGGAGAGAGAGACCTGGGCAGCCAAGGGCAGGATGGCCAGAGGTGTGAGCAGCCACGGTGGCCAGGGAGTGGGGTGGGATGTCCCAGCAGGAAACACCTTTTCCTCCTGAGAAAGCTGTTGAATAAATCTATATCCTGCTATCACCCTGCCATCTTCTCTGAGCATGGCCCTTTTGGAGCCTGTTCTGAGCACTCCAACTTTTCCAGGCATTCACATCTTGTGAAAGGCTGGGATTTGGGCATTTTAGTGTTCAAAATCATCACGATACGTAGCCAAATACTTGTGAGCCAGCTGAACTCCTTTGTGCTCTTGTGGGCATCTCTGGTTTATGGGATAAGGTCAGCAAATAATGTGCAAGAAGGTGTGTGTTGTGTGGGATGTGCCAGAATGATAAATCCAGATTCTTCCCTTGTTTCTCCAAAGGGCTTTTGGGAACCAGACATCCAGTATCCAAAAGAAAACACGCATGAGTTATCTTTCAGCATAAGTTCTTTGGCTTTGTTTATTTTTATGATGATGGTGATTGGAAGCTAAAGGTCGAGAGACAAGAGAGCCTGATGGATGTGCTCTCTGCAGCTTTGTGTCCTGGCTGGAATCTGATGCTCATGGTAGAGTGATCCATAAAAATCCAGCCTATAATGGAAAACATGGAAAAAGCAAGCCCCTTCTTTGGCCTCCCAAGGAAGGAACTGTGTCCTGCCTGAAGCTCTCCCAGTACTATGGAGAAGGAGATGTTTCCAAGTAGTTCAGGGGTAATGGAGCTGCAGCATGATGCCTGACAAAACCCAAAGCTCTTTCTGAAGTATGTTTGTAAAGTTTCATCTCAAAATAACTCACTCTGAGTATTTCCATACTGCTCAAAGTGGTGTTTTTCCTGGATAACCGGTGCATGGAACCATTTTTTTATTAATACTGGATGGAGGATTGTGGGTTTATTGGGTGCAGAGGTTGTAAGCTGGTGATTCCCTGATGGCATCTGCGGGCATAAAGCTGGGCCAGGGTCTTGGGGAGCTGTGAGCCTGTGCCAGAGTCAAGAATGTTGATGTTTTAGGAGAGTAATGACTAGGTTAAAGGCAGGAGAGTCCGAATTTCTCTTCAGCCAGATCTGCTTCCAACAGCAGTGGCTTTGTTAGCAAAGACTCCTGACAGTCAGATCCAGCAGGAAGCCATGCAGGCTGGAAAATGGAAGGATGCTTAGAGAGAGTGTTGAGGAGAAATCAGCTGGAGCATGGGGGGTGGTTAGGAATCTGTTTTAGGAATGGTGTTTGCAACATGAACTTACTGGCTTTGTTTGGAATGTGCCAGGTGAGGACAGAACAGGTTATTTATGCATGGCGGGGGTGGAGATGGGACACACGTGGTGGCTTTCATTGCATTCTCCTCCCAGCACTCTCAGGCACCAGTACAAGGTCTGTGGGGTATTGTCCTCCAGTGGCAGGGCTGGAGAAGAGGATGCAGTGGCATCTCTTCCCCAGCCCCTCAGGAAGCATCAGTCTGCCAAGGGGTTGCAATTCCTGCTGTCCTCAGCCACCCCATCCAGCTCATGAGGCTCTGGAAGTGGTGGGACATAGGTAAACTGAGTAAACCAAGGACTCAGCCCATGTCCAAGGGTCATGGAACAGGGCATGGGGTGCAGTGTCCTCTCACCAGGCAAGGTTAGGCTCTGCCCAGTGTTTGAAGAGTCCTGGGGTTTTGCTTTAATCTTACAAATCACAAGAAAAAAGGGTGAATTTTTAGCATAGCCAGGCAGCAGGGGATGTGTGTGAGGCTGAAGTCTCCCACTATGCAGCAGCTCTCCCAGTCCCAGCTGTGAGCTGCCGTGTGCCAGCTTCTCCACCTGAGGAGCCAAAGCATTTCCCTTAGGAATAATACCCTCTCACCCAGAGCATTTCCCCTGAGAATACCCTCTCCCTTCCACTAAGAGCCATGCCCATGGGCATTGCTGGGCTTGTTAATGCTGATGAGTGCCAGTTGCTGAGGAGCAGAGCAGTGCTCAGAGAGGAATCTGGTGTTGGTCCTTTGGCTGATGCTTCTTCTGGAGACAAAGTGCTCATTACTTATTGCTTGGTTTTCTCTATGTTTGGGCTTTCTTTGGGCACATCTCCCATGCACCCCTCAGGGGAAGCCCACCCTGCAGGTATCATTCCCAGCAGCACATCCCCATGGCTCTGCTGGTGTTTTGGGGGTGGCAAGTGCTGCCAGGTCCCGCAATTTGGGCATCTGTGTTCCTCCTTCTCCTCATCACCATCTCTGAGCCCTGCACTCCACCTCAGATGTAGCGTGGTTGTTATGCCCTGGAAGAAGAGAAATTATTGTATTGAGCTCATTTTTTTCTGTTTCCTGATGAAATGAGAGGGAAATTTCTTGTTTCTCTTCCCAAAAAGTGATGGTGTGGCCACTGGAAAAAAATCCATATTAAAGTTTAGGACTGAGAAGAGGGTGAAGGAGGGTGGCACAGCCTGGGGCAGATCCCAGGAGGGCAAGGGCTCCATCCTCAGCAGGGACCCCTTTCACCCCTTGCAATGCCCCTGCCTTGGAGAGCCCAGGCCTCTGCCCAGGACCATGTTGGCTTAACTCCTTCTGCATCATCCCTTGTTCAAACCCAACATTTCTGTTTCATCTGATGCCACTCAGTTTTTAAATCTGTGATTCTGAATTTCACAGTGTTCCTTGTCAGTCCCAGCAGGAAATATGTTTGGGACCAGTTGGGAAACAGAAGGGAAAAAAATTACCAGAAGGAGTTTTTTTCAATCCTTTGATCTGTATTTATTTATTTATTTATTAGCAGAAAGCGCAGCAAGAGCACAACTTGTCTCCCACAATCTGTTTGCTGCTTGCTGGGTGTTAGAGAATGACACCAGCTGAGCTGGTAAAAAAAGTCTTAAAAAAGAATAATGCCAAAGCCACATTAGCAATTAAATGTGTCACTCCCTGAACTCTGGAGTTTAATCCATTTTCTTCCTGCTTTTTCTCTTCTTCTTCATCTTCTTCTTTTTTTTCTTTCTTTTTTTTTTCTTTTTTTTTTTTTTTTTTTTTTTTTTTTTTTTTTTTTTCTTTTTAATTCTTTCTTGCTTTGCTTCTGGGTTCTGGTCGGAGGCCATGCCAGATGGGGGTTGTGCCTCAGAGTGATGCTGAGTTATTTTCTATTCTCCTCAGGATTAGTTAATACAATGCATGGGTGACTCCTGGGTGATGGCTGTGCTCTGAGGGGATGGGGTGAGCAGTGTGTTTGGGGCAAGACTGAGTGTGGGGTTTGAGACACTGAACCATGGACTCGTTAAGGTTGGAAAAGACCTTTGAGATCACCGAGTCCAACCATCAGCAAGCACCAGCACCTTGTTCATCCCTAGCCCATGTCCTTCCAAACCCTTCATGGTTCTAACACAGCAGCATGAACAAAGCCCCTTCTGCATGGGACCAGAGCCTTGAGAAAGAGACATGGGAAAAGCTGATGGGGGAACCACACCCTTCCCATGCCGGGGCAGCAGGAAGGTAGATGGGGCTGTTCTCCAGCCCTGCCTCCCCCAGCTTGGGCTGCAGAGGCCAGGCTGGGGGGTTTTCCATCCTTTCATCCAAACTGGGTGTGGGCAGAGCAGGACGGGGATGCCTGGGGGGCCCCGCCTGAGAGGCAGCCCTGGCACTGAGCTCCATTCACTGCTGGGCTGAGGCACAGGGAGAGCGGGGAAAATTAAGGAGAATAGAGAGTAATAAACGTGTCAGTTTTGGAATAATTTAAATCCAAGTCATGCCCAGCCAGAGAGTTTATCGTTCAAGTTGCCCACGGCTGAGCTTTGTGCAACCTTGGGTAAGTGAAGGGATCCCACACAGCTCTAGTATGATCTGTGGTGAGTTATTTAGTGCTCAAAAGCTGCTTCTTAACTGTTGTAAAACACCACGATCAAAAAATAGAAATTAAATTCTAATGGGGCTGTTCCAGAGCCCAGGCCAAGGCCTCTCATGGAAGCTGTTGCTCACAGCAGCCCTGCCAGCACATAAATCTCTAGCGTCAGAGGGAACAAAACGTTCCCATTGGCAAAGATAGTCTCTAAAGAAAGATGAGGGAACTAATGGGGGGAAGAAAGGGAAGAAAAGCAGATTAGATCAAGGTTCAGTGAGTGACCCTCTGGGTTGGGGTCTGCCAGGAGGATCAGTGTGGGTTATTCTTGTGCCTTGACACTGTTCAGTGTTGAAAGAGTCTTTTGACCCATCGGTGAATGAGCAGGAAAGGGACTGCTGGAGCAGGCAGGGAGCAGGATTCATGTGTCAGCCTTTCATTAGAATAACTCAGGATCTGCTGCAGAGAATAGCCCAGGTGTCTTGGCTGAGCTCCTGGTGTGGTGGCAAAGGGTACAAAGAGGTGAGGCTGCAATTTTAGTGGATGTAGGAATTCTTGTTGTTCCTTCCATGTGCATAGTCCTCCTGAGGTGTTGCTCCACTGCTAAGCTTCTTTGGGAGCAGCTGCAGGGACCTTTGGGGTTCCCAGACTCTCTCCCTGCCCGTTGGGGTTGGGACTCAGTCCAAGACACTAAGGAGCTGGGATGCTCTGTGGCAGGGATGCCAATCTGCTGCCCACCAAGCCAGGCCCCAGTGGGGCTTACTGGGCTGAAAGTTGCCTCTAATTCAAGGGCCATCCAAACTATCCCAGGGGATTTGGGAAGCCCCTCCTTTGGAAGAAGAGGGGATGTGAGCCTCAGCTTTCATGTCAAATCAAGCATCTCAGGGCTGGTATGTGTGTTATGCTAAGACTTTGGAGAGAAGCTCAAACGTTGACTCAAATCCACTCCAAAGGCTTGGAAAAAAAAAAAACAAAGCGAACCCACAAGGTGTTTGTTTGTTTTCTGGAACTCTTGGGATTTTCCAGCCAGCCTCATGACTCCCTCGGGCTCTGACTCACTGGGATGGAATGGAAGGCCTGCACTGGGGAGCTGAGGGTTGGTAGGCAGGGGCTGTCAGGGGACTCAGGGGCAGGGGCTGCCTGGGGGTGGCTGCTTGCCCCTTGTCTTGCTGCTGCACACCAGTGGTGGTGGCTCCAGCCTGACCCAGGGCTCCCCAGTGAAACAGTTGGATGCTCTTGGTTCATGCTGGGAAACCTTGTGTATGTGGAGAAGGTCTGCATGTGTGAGGAGGGGGTGACAAAGATACTGCCCCCTTGGCAGCCCCCCCCAGGGTCCGTGGGTGGCCCTGGGGTCCTGCCCACAATGTTTTGAGGCTCCCCTTTACTGGCTGTATCATAGAGCAGATCTGTTTCCTTCCTAGCACAGAGGAGAGAAGAAAATTTTTCCTTGTATCAGAAATGGATGGGTTTTCTCTGGAGAAGTGAGCAAGGGCTGAGGGGAGCCTTGCACTTCACTGGGTGCAGCTTTAGCCAAGTTTTAAGCAGCTGGAGCAGGTTTTGGCATGAGCTCTTACCCTGTGCTCAGCACAAAGGCTCCAGTGGTGCCTTCCCTTCACACTTCCCAGATGTTCTAACTTTTGGAAAAGTCTGCCTTGGGTTGGTTCCTGGTCTCATTCCTTAAGGTGGTCTGCAGAGAGGCTTGGGTGCTCCTGCCCCCATCCAGCGGCATGGCAGGCACAGGGCAGGGAGCTCCAGGGGTGCTCAGTGCCACTGGCTGGCATGTGGTCATGGGGAGCGAGGAGAGCAGCAGGGCTGGGCACATGGGCTCCCTCTGCACTGCCCAGAGCTGCTGCCTTCGGGCACCTTGGGGCACCTGCCAGCAGCCTGCTGTGTCCCCAGCCCCGGGGCAGCCACAGTGGGCAGGGCTGTTTGCTCCACGAGGGAAAACCTGTTCAGGCATTTTCTCTCGTGCCCGTTGCCGTAAGACATCTCAGCTTGAGTAATCCGTGGGGCTGGTGCCCGAGATCTGCTGGATAAGCTGACACTGGCATTGTGTCAGGGCAGCCCAGTAGCGTGTTGGGATGTGCTGGAGAAGGCCACGGGCTCGGTCCCCTGGGCTGGTGTGGGGCTCAACCCATCAGAGTCACCAGTGATGCCCTGGCTGTTCAGGGGGATGTGCACAAGCCCAGGATTTCTGTGGCAGCCACGGTGTCACTTGGTCCGGTGGGACTCTGGGATATAAAGGCTTTGGAAGTGCAGTGTCCCCTCCACGTCTCTGCAAAGTCCCCTCTAGCATCCCGTGCATTGCAGGGCAAAAGGAGTCAGTCTCCAAGCAGTCCCGAGGCTCTGGGCACAGCAGAAACTCTGAAAATGCTGTTTGTGCCATTCCTTGGTGATGGTTTCGGTGACTTTTTGGTAGGTTTAGGCATTTTGTTTACTTTTCCAGATGCAAAAGAGGAAAGGGATAAAGGCAGAAGGACCGGGACTCTCTGCTTGCGTGTGCACAAGGGGTTAAAGCCTTCTCCAGCGTTTGCGCGTTCGCCCCGAGGCTCAGTTTGTACCGAGTGCAACTATCGCAGCATCTAAAGCGCTGCTTTGAACAGTCTCACCCGTTGCTTTACATAAGCAACAAATCAGCCTAAATAAGCCCCATCCCAGGCAGTTGTTGGCGAGTCGATTTTATTTCCCAGCGAAACCCGGGCTTCGCGTCCTCCTGTGCGCTCCTGCGGCGCCCACACGGTGACCCTGCCAGCCCGGGCATGGCTGGGCCGGCCGGGGGAGCGCTCCCAGGATCCTGCCTGCTGCCCCCGCAGCCAGGTGCTGGGGCAGGGAGCCCGGAGCACCCGCACAGCTCACCCAGCCGAGCTGCTCCCACTCCCCTCGGCGTGGCTCAGAGCCAGCCAGGGAGAAACTCGGGGCAGGTTCCCCGGGAAATGTGGGATGGCCCGGCTGAACACGGGGATGAACGCGCTCCCGGCGGCTCTCACACGCCGGTGCTGGGAAGGTGGAAAAGTTGCTTCAGTGCAGGCACGTCCCGCAGGAAGCAGGAGGCTGGAAGGAGGCTGTTTATGCAGCGGCAGTCTCCACGGGCTTTACACTTCATAGGATCACAGAATATCCTCGGTTGGAAAGGACCCACCCCTTCTGGCCACTTCCTCCTCTTTTTCCAACCAAATTTGTTCTTCTGCCTGGGGAGGCAAGGAAAGGAGACACTGGTTGTGCTGTCACCTTCCAGCCCAAGCCTGATGCTGCTCCGTGACAGCCTCTCACAGAAGGAGACAACTGTGGATAAAAGGGGTGGTCTCCCAAGGGGCACACTGGGCTTCATTGTTCCCATTTACTCCTGTCCTGCCTTTCCCAGCAGTGGGATGTGGGTTTCTAAACCATCCTTGGGGGCTCTTCTTGCTCACTTCGGCAGGAACATAGCAAGGCCCCAAAGGAAGAACATTTTCATCAATGGCTCCCAATGCTGCTCTCCTCTGTCTTCAAGGTATCAAGGGAAAGTAGAAAGCTGTTTCCTTCAGACTGTTCCCTTGTCAAGGCTTTTCCTTTCCAAGGTTGTTCCCTTGTCAATCCAGAACAAACAAGGTTGCCAGGGCTATGTGGGGACAGGGTCATCCTGGCTGTCCTTGGAGTATTCAGGCATCTTCAGGATAGGGAAGACTTTGTATTGCTCAGTGCTGGGCTGTGCCTTCCTGCTGCTGCTGCCGCCTCCTGCCAGCTCCCTCCATCAGGGTCAGGTGCCACCAGGTGTAACCAGGGGTCTCTGGGTGCTGCCAGGTGCCACCAGGTGTAACCAGGGGCCTCTGGGTGCTGCCAGGTGTTACCAGGTGTAACCAGGGGTCTCTGGGTGCCAGGTGTTACCAGGTGCAACCAGGAATCTCTGGGCACCAGCCGGGTTCTGTCTCTTACAGCCCCAGTGCCCCAGTGCTGACAAAAGGTTTGCAGCTGCCTTTCAACCCTGACACTGATGTTTTGTGACAATTAATCTTGCTATTTATATCAGTCTAATTAGCAGCGTTATTAATATTATCAAGGCGCCACAGTGGTAATTATATGTCTGCTTAACATGTGCTATCAGTGCTGTTCCAATCCAGTGTGATTCTGCCTGACATTATCCCACCATTAGCATTGTTTGTTGTATGCTGCAGAAGATAATTTGATGCTCATAATCGCTGCAATCCTCAATAGCAAACCGTCCCCACGTGCCCAAGATTTTGAGAGTGATGCCACCAAGTGGAGCGGCTTTCCTAGGGATGTTTCTCTGGGAAATCTTCCCCATTGTGGGGGTTTCCTGTCCAGCAGACTCTCCCTCAGAAGTCAGGGAATCCTTGGAAGATCCTGCCCCCCAAAATAAAGCAAGTAGATCTTTGCTCTGGCATCTGCAGGAACTTCTCTAGTATTTTGCTTGGAAAAGGTTTTAAACTGAGAGGAGTCCTTCAGTATGGGAGAGGTGAAGAGATGCACGTGATTCCTGACATTCTCCTGCCTGCTGTTCTGCCTCAGCCAACTGTCCCATGGCTCCAGCTCCTCCAGCTGCTGCTGCAGAGATGGGGGAAGGAATGAAAAAGGCTTCTGAGTGTGCGCAGGAGCTGGATCAACAGGGAATTAAAACCCAGCTGCTGGAGCATTTGATCAGCTTGTTTGATCATCAGAGCTGGAAGATGAATTTTCAGGGCATGCTGGGAGAGGGAAGTCTCTGAGTGTGGGCTCTGTGTTCCATTATCAGGCATTGATAGCCAGCTCAGTGCCCCTCTCCAGCACAAGCCCCTGATGGGGGGTGTTGGGGGGAAGGCTGAAAAAAGGAGGGCTGAGGAATTAATATTCAGGAGTCTTGGCATTGTCTCACTTGCCCTGTGTCATGCTAGGAGAGGGCTTCCTGGGGCAGATGGTTCTGGTGGTTCTGACTGCCCAACTCAGTTCCTGCTGGTGGGATGCACCCCAGAGATGGGATGGGTATCACTGCCCTGGAGATGGGTGTCACAGCCCTGGAGATGGGTGTCACAGCCCCAGAGATGAAGGTAGGAAGGGTGGTTTCCTTCCCTTTGGGTTTCTTACTGAGCTTTTCCTATCAGATGGTCCCTCCCCATCCTTGGACATTGTCACCCAGGACAACCTCCTCCTCCTTCTCCCCCACCTCGTCCTCCACCCTCATTCCCTGTCCACTTCCAGCTTTCATCCCTTCCAGCATGGATCATCTGATTTCAGGCTCTGCCTGTACCCAGCTCCCAGATGGAAGAACTGAGAGATAATCCATAGGGACAGGAGCTGGGTGCCAGTGCCCTGGCAGGTAACACTGATGTGCTGATAGAGCCAGTAGAAGCATGAGGAGGATGAGGCACCAAACAAAGCTCAGGCTGGGACAAACAGGCGGGCTGGAGCCTGAGCCATTTGCAGACATAATTTATGCATTTATTGCCAATTAATATTTTAGATTAAAGCCGTGTTCTGCAATGTAACATTTTAGATTAAAACTGTGTTCTGCAGTGTTTTGGCTCAGTAAAGCTGAATCCCATGTCATGCTCAGAGCACAAGTCAGGCTCGGTGTTACCCCTGTCACTTGTCATTGACCTCTGGGGCCGAGTCTGGCTGATCTCGGCAGAATTCCCGATGTCTCCTGCCATAATTTAAAATGCAGGAGCTTTAGCTTCACTCTCCAGCTAATTTTGTATTTGTAATTCAGTCCATTTCTTCTCGGTGTTTAGGCATGAATTCTGCTTCGCAGCCACTTTGCGTTTCCCATTCAGTTTGAAAGCAGCCAGATTTAAAATCTTGACGTGCTGCCCAGATAGTGAGGAGGTGGGGAACAGGTACTTTCTTCAGGATTCTTCCTTACTTTTTGCTTGAATTTTGCTAATTTGATTTGAGAGGTGAGACAGGAATTGAATGAAAGTGATTAGTAAATCTTTGATAAACCCATTATCTGGTGAAAATCACAAAGTAGCTTTTTTGATGTTGAATGGAACCAGATGTTCTTTGGGAATGTATGAATCTTCCATGAGTTTCTCTCTAGCACTAAACTCTCTGCTCAGTGCATTCCCTTTGAATTGCATCTCTTCATTTCTAGCACAGACACTTGGTTGTTTATTGAGTGTGAATAGGAGTTTGCATAAGTGACTTGCCAAATCCCAGATTTTCTTTAGCAGCCTCAGATAGGTGTTTGTGCCCCTGAGATGATATCACTGCTTGGAAAGGCTGTTGGAGCCTGTGGAACCCCAGCCACACCCTGAGCCAGGTGTCACAGGTGCCCATGGGATGGTCCCATAGCTCCTGAGGACACATCACAGGGTTTTGCCTAATGAAACTCTCCTGGTTGTGGATCACACAGAGATCCTCAGAGATCAAGGAGGAAACCTTAATGGAAAAAGTGTTTGTTGATGCTCTTTCAGGTATTTTGTCCTCTTCTGCCTTTAGTAATTGCTGATGACACTGAATCTTCTACTATTCAGGTACCTGTATAGGTCATATCAGTATGTGTCAGGCTTTTTCCCTGGAAATTCCATCTCTGAATTCTCACACACCCTGTGAGTATTCCAAAGGACTCTTCCCAGCCAGACAGTTACCTGCAGCAAGAGCAGTTAACATGATTGCAGTGTCCTTAGAGCATCCCTGGAGACTGCTGTTCACTTAGTTAAGAAGTGAGTGAGAGTTAATGTTCCTTTTACCTGCCCTACTCTACCCTACTCCTACCCCTACTTCTCTCCTTGTCACTCCTCTCCTTTCTTTTGAGGAAAACTTTGATGGTGGTCTTTGCCTACCATTATTCATGGAACTCCTTCAAAAGATGCATCTTCTTTCCACCAGTCAGCTCTTCCAAGAGGATATACATATTTATGGAATAAAGCATTATCTTTTATACTCTGAAAGGGTTTTGTTCACTTTGGCTTCAGAGCCAGCAGTGCCAGGGCACTGGCTTATGCCTGGCAGTCAGTCCTCAAATGTGGGGCTCTCAAGATGTCTCATGGTCTGACCTCTCCTTGAGCTGTGTTGTTGTTGATTTGTCCTCTGGTTATCTCTCTGCCTTCTGACAGGTCCTCCAGGCACATGGAGTTATGGGTCTAATCCTTCCCCATGCCTGAGATTGTTGCTCTGTGTTTCAGGCTGTGGGTTGTGCCTGTCCTTTGGAATGTCTGCTTTCCCAGGCTTGTGGGTGACTCCTGCTTGACCTTACCCCAGGGCTTGCTGGGCTTCTGTCCCCTGGTGTGCTGCTGGGAGAGCTCTCTGGGCATGGGACCCTGTGAGCCATCCACCCTTGGGGGTCTTGCAGACCCCAGATCTGGCAGGATGTGCAACAGGGATTTGTTCACCTGCGTGTCTTTAGGAAGGGTCTTGGGAAGGATCTGCACTGCTGCCAGCACTTGGATCCTCCAACTCCAGCAGCAGGATCCCCAAGAGGAAGAAGGAATTTGCTCCCTTGCAGCCTCCACAGAGCAATCCTCCTGTGCAGGGAGGGCTTTGGGCATCATCCCCAAGGCGACAATGACCCAAAAGGGTGACAAATGAGTCCCTTTTGCTGCACAGGAGAGACAGAAACATGAGAGGAAAGCTGGGAGGTTGAGACTGAAGGAGCACGTGGACATCTGGAGCATCTTCTTTTTCTTTTTTCTCTTTACTCAAATTTTGTGGTTTCATCACTGAGGCAGGATAAAATAGAATTATTGTTAATGGCTTACTTTTCTGACAGAAAGGATTTTTCAGGGAAGCAGGAATTCCAGCAGTGCTTGGCTCCACTGGGGACAACAGAGCTGCATTTAGGTTCCTCCCAAAATGACCCCTGGGGTTTTCTGGGGCTGATGTGGGGGGACCACAGCTGGAGGGGAGCTCTGGGGCTGCTGCCAGCACTGGCTTTTTTTCCTCACCGTCACCCATCCTGCAGTGAGCTCAGAGGGGGGAAATGGGGGGCTGTTCCCCAGCCCTTCCACCCCTCAGGCTGTGCAGCTGTGGTGGTTCCTACAGCAGAGCATCAGAAAATGACCTCTCTATAACTCCTGGTTTGGAAGGAACCAGGTATTACTCACTGGAGAAAAATTCCTGGAAAAAGGCATT
Organism: Aegithalos caudatus; assembly: GCA_013389925.1. NCBI lineage: Eukaryota > Metazoa > Chordata > Aves > Passeriformes > Aegithalidae > Aegithalos > Aegithalos caudatus. The sequence goes on from WEIU01008637.1 coordinate 70,074, forward strand.
GCTTGGAGTGCTGGAAATCTTTTCCTTTCACTCTGTCCTTTTAAAGGAATAAATAAAAATAGTGGGTAATGCAAAAATACACTCCAGTCTTGCTGTAGTTTGGAATTTTTTTATAGAAAATGTAGCACATTTAATAAGATATCTGACAATCACATTCTTTTAAGCTGAAAAACACACGGCCTGAACTGGGGAGTAAAATCTTGGTGTTTAACTAGGACAGCTCCGATAAGCAGATCATGTTTAGATGACTTCAGGAATGAAAACTGGCTAATCAAAATCAGGATGAATTTAATAAAATATTTAAGCAGTTTTCAGTACTTCTGTAATGATAGGAAAAAAACAGAATAATTTCCAAGCAGAGAAGAATGGCTTTGGAGATATTAAAGGATGTAAAGATGGAAGGACCTAAATCAGCCGGATGCATTTCTGCCAGGATGAACCTCTGTGATGCCCAGAGACTGCCTCATCCCTTCAAGTGTACAAGGCCAGGGGCTTGGAGCAACCTGGTCTGGTGGAAGGTGTCCCTGCCATCCTTCCCAACTAAAACCATTCTGGGATTTGCTGATTCTGGTGAGTGCCCGAGGAATTGGGGGACCTGCCCAGATGCAATCAGCTGCCTTGGGTGCTGCTAGCCCCATCACACCCATCGAGGCAGCAGGCAGTGCAGGGTGACATTAAAGTGTCCTCTTCAAGCTGTTGGGTGTCCTGTTAAGGCTGCTGCCACCTGGCTTGTCCAGAGGAGTTCCCTGCCCTGGGCTGTGAGGATGCCTGGTGCTCCAGCAGCCGTGTGCCTCACGTGTGCCTTCCGACTGCTGGGGGGGCTGAGCTGCCACATGTCCCTGGGACTCCCCATGGACTGGAAGCAGGTGTTAAGATCTGTCCCCAAATGTCTTGGTTGATAAGGAAGGATGAAGGAGAGGGAACACCCAAAAGTTGCTGTGCTGTCTGTCACAGAAATGAAGGGACCCAGCCTCTGCTGGAAATGTGTTTGGTGGAAGTGTGGGAGCTGAACTTGTCTTTGGGCAGCATCTAGTTTTCCCTTCCAGTTCCAGGAACTGCAGGAATGTGCTGTGCATTGTTGGGCTTCTGCCTTGTGCTGACTTTCTGGTGCAGCCACACACTTAGGATGTGGGAGAAGGTCTGGTCACACAGTAATGGGGAGGGTGTGAGCTGCCTTATTCCCATCCTTTTTCTTATCTTAGCCAGGAAAGTGGCTCCTGGGAGGAAGGGGTTAAAACTGGGAGATTTGGTGAGGAGGAATAGTTTTGCTCAGTGACCTTGCAGCTGGGAATGCTAAGATCATCAGTGTGGGAAAACTCCATTTATTATGCTGAGTTTTGTTCATCCTCAAGTAGAATTCCTGTGTAGGGGTAACACACTCTTGACAGACATGCTGGAGCCTCCTGCTGGGAGACAGTGATCTTAAAAACACGGCCTTGTGATAAACTGCATGTGCACAAAGCTCTCTGATACACTGGGACAGACAGCCCTGCCTGCTGGATGAGCTGAGCCTAAAGGAGCAGTGTCCCTGTGTGTCTGTGGCTGCTGGATGAGCTGAGCCTAAAGGAGCAGTGTCCCTCTGTGTCTGTGGCTGCACAGCTTTGTCAGCGAGGTAATGAAATACATCTACTCCTGGCATTTCCACTGTGGTTTGGTGTCACCCTGGTTACCTGTGTGTGTTGATTCCCACAACAGCCCAGTGGGGTTTGCCAAGGAACAGCTCGTTCCATGGGAGACGTGTGTGTGGCCGAGCTCCAGCAGCAGAGGTTCTCTACCACCACCAGCCAATCCTCTTCTCCCTGCAGTGAGGAGGAAGAGAAAGCCAAGGACTTCCAGGTGTTCAGGCTCTTACAGTATTTTGCCTGAAGGAATATTTTTGGAAGCAAAGCCCCTGCTGCTGTTAAGTAGCAGGGGGATGGGGTAAACGAGGAACGGGGAATGTGCACTCTGGAGCTGCACCAGGCAGCCAGACACAAACCTTGCCAAAATAATACTCACACCAAGTCTGCAACTGATCAGGGACTTTGGAGAAACAACAACATTAAACTAATTTGTGCTACTTTTCTCCCTTTGGACTTTTCCCTGAGGCAGCTTTGATTTACAGAACTAGTGGCACTCCCTGCCCCTCAGGTTGTCTATAGGAGCAGGAATATTTGCTCACATTTCTGGGTAACAGAGGCCAAAGAGTGAAGCTTTGGGAGGCGGTGAGTGGGACCCTAGGTTGCTCCACTGACAGGTGATGGAGCAGGTTTTACCTGCAGCCATTTCTGTCTGTCCCTCTCATTTCTTCAGCAGAAATGTACCCAGAAAGGCAGGAGTTCTGCCAGCGTAATTAGATGCTGGAGCTGCTGGAGATGTGTGGCACTGCTAATGGTGTCCCATAGGGACATAGTGTGGATATGAGTGACACCTCCCCATGCGTGAGGCAGCTGCATGACAGATCTGGAGTGTGCTTTTAGCTCATGTGGTGGACAAGCAACAGGTTTGCTCCCCAAAACCAGGCAGGTTGGGACGATGCTGGTTGGCTCAGCCCAAGAGGAGATGCTGCAGAAGAGAAACAAGACACAAATCCAGGATGTGCTGATTCAGCAGCACACGTGTAGTGGCTGCAAATCCCACACTCAGCTCACCCTGTTTACTCAGGGTTTTCTGCTTTAGTTTTTCTCTCCTCAATTTAAATTCCCAAGGAGACACAAGACACAGCAAGTGCTGATGCAGCTCGCACTGGAATACTTTGTGGAGGAGCATGCATCCCACCTGCCTGCCCCCCAGCCCTGCTCAGCCCAGCACAGCTGCTCCTATGGGCTCTTGACAGTTCCTTCCTTTCTTTCATCCCATTTACAGATTGGAGCATGGTCACTGAAACGGTGAATTTACCCCACTGTGAGCAGGATCCAGCCCTAGATTTTGTCTGGCTGGGGTTACCCTGTGCTTTCTGTGAGGTGAAGGGGAGGGGCTGGGGCCACCCCCAGGCTGGGCACTGGGGACATAGCTGGAACAATGTGAGCCCAGGTAGCATGGGTGACTCCCACCAGAGGGCTCATGATGGGTGTGGCTGGGAGCCCTGGCTGTGACAAACCTACCCATGTGTCACCTGCATCCCCAGCCCAGCTCCCTGTGGGGAGCTTCCTTCCAGAGCTGCTTCCCAGCTGAAGGTGAGCATAGAAAGAAGCAGTCAGGGTTTAAGCCTAATAGATCATCAAATCCTGCTGAATGGATTTGGAGCTGCTCTTTTATTGCTCACACTGATGAGGGGACATGGGGCATGTCACCGCACCCTCAGATGTGTGTTGGTCGAGTGCCTCGCCCTGGTCCCCATCCCCTCCTTGCTGAGGGTCACTGCCAGAGCCCCTTTGCCCCCAAGGCTCTGGCTCTTGACACTTCAGCACCATCAGAGCCCCCCCCTCCCCAGCCCCATGTCATGCAGAGCTGCTTGGTTTCTAGGTCAGCTCTGCCAGTGGGGTGACAGCAGCCCCGAATGCTGGCAGAGGTTTCAGCTCTTATTCAGTCTGTTTTGCTCCAAAGCAAATGCATTACTGTCACACATGGCAGCTCAGTCCTGTCTCTTTGTCACTTGTCCTGTTGTCTAGGGACATTTTCTGAGCAAAGCCCAGTAGCTGGCTGGCTTTGCATATTTTTCCCCAAAGTTTATTTTTCTTCTTGGTGGTGGGAATTGATTCTAAACATAGAATTGTGGAATCACAAAATGGTTTGGATTAAAAGAGACCTTAAGCTCATCTTGTTCTACCCCTCTTCCTGGGCAGGGACACCTTCCACTATCCCAGGTTGCTCTAAGACCTGTCCAGCCTGGCTTTGGACACTTCCAGGGATGAGGCAGCCACAGCTTCTCTGAGCACCCTGTTCCAGGGCCTCCCCACCCTCACAGGGAAGAATTTCTTCCATATATCTAACCTAAATTTCCCCTCTTCCAGTCTGAATCACCTGGATGTGGTGCTGCCAGGGCTGGCAGCGGGCAGTGCAATGTTCAGGCTTTTGTGCAGCCATGGAAAGGGGAGGTGGGAGTGGGAGCATCCGCTGGCACGGGAGCAGTGCCAGGCCTGGACCTGCTGTGGCCACTGAGAGGAGCCTGATCTGTGCAGTGCTATCAATGCCTTGTAAGTGTCCAAGGCCAGGTTGGACAGGGCTTGGAGCACCTTGGGACAGTGCCCTAGGAAGGTGTCCCTGCCCATGGCAAGGGGTTGTGTGAGATGAGCTTTACAGTCCCTTCCAAACTTCTGTGATTTTAGTTTGGCAGAGCAGAGGCAGCTGCCAACAGAATCAGAGGATGCTGTACCAACCCCACCATCAGTGTCCTGTGTCACAGTAGGACAGAAATAAAGCTGCTTGACTCCAGTCAGCAGGCAGAAGAGAATCACAAGGCTTTATTTACAATTCCTCCAGCCTTTTTATAACATGCCGTGCTAAAAAGGCACATTACTGGTCCATAGGATTGACACCTCTCTCCACTGGTTAAGTAACAGGAATAGCAAACAGCACCTGGGAGAGAGGTTGTTATGGGAAAGGAAAACTGTTTACACAAAGTTGTTTGGGAAGAAGGAAAACTGTTGAAAAGTTTCCCTTGGGAAAGAGCTAGCAGTTCTCAGGCTCGGAAATATCGGGCCCACAGTCCTGCTCCAAAATGCACTCTGAGCAGATGGGGTTGGAATGAGCCTGGTGGGAGGTCATTCCCTGCAGGTCACCCTGTCTAGCTGCTGCTTCCCCAGAAAGCTGTCCCAGTATTCTTGAGAGAAACCATATCAATTCCATCATCCCCACTGTGGGTGCCTGGGGAAGGAGCTCAGTGCAGAGAAGTGTTTTGGCCAGGTACAGGGACATGGGTGGAGGTTCCCCTGGCTCCAGTGTGATCACGGCTGCTTCATGCTATCAACAACTTCATGGTTTTAAAAAATGAGCAGCTCCCTCAGGAGCTCCATGGCAGACTCCTGATGCCCTGGGCAATGTCCTGGCAATACCTGGCTTCTCTGTGCTGCTCCAAAACAAGTCAGAGGACACCCAGCAGGAATCCAGCCCCATGCTGGGACCTGGCAGCACATCCTCAGCCCTGAGGGCTTGGCTGTGCATCCTCAGTGTGGCAGTGATGATCCCAGGTGGCTGCTGCTTGTGTTCGTCCCCTCCCTGTCCAGGTGAGGCTGGTGAATGCTGGTGGCTTCCAAGAACTGGTTTTCCTGCTGCTTTGGCACGCAGGGAACATTGAGAAGTGGGTTTGATGTGGTGCCTGTGTGCCTGCACGTGGGTTTGTGGATGCACACATGATTTGTGTTCCGCAGGAGGATTAGGGCAGGGATTCGACTCCATTATTGGAAGTGATTATAGATGAACAGGGGCAATGAGAAAAGCCCTGAGTAAATCACTGGAAGTATCACTCTCCAGTTTTGGCTGCCTTCCCATGAAGATAAATGCAGAAACCTGTCTGGGGTAAGGCAGAGCCAAAGGACACCCTCTTTGCCATCATGCCAGGCTGTCTCTCACCCTTCAGAGCAGCACTGAGGGATGGCAGCAGCCACCCACCAACCCTGCATTCCTGTCCCTAGGGCTTTCCTGGCTCCAGGATTCTCCAGATCCTCCCATCCCATACCCACAGGTTCATGTTGCTGGAGGAGATCTGAGGCTTGCATGGCCCAAAGCCCTGGGGACTTAGACCCCCTCAGCCTGTGTGATGTGTGGGGAGCGAGTTCTTTGGCCACCTGCTTGAGGCTCAGAGCCTGCTCTGTTCCATCTCTCAGCTGGTTAAAGCCACAAGGCTGACAGTGTTTCCCACAGAGAACCAGCTTCCAGCCTGGTGGATGAGCTGTGGACCAGCCATGGACAGCAACTCTGGCCATGTGCAGGCAAGGCTGTGTTTGATAAAGCACAGGGACCAGGAGGACACCATGTATTTATAGTTTCTGAAGTTGTCTTGAGCCTGCAACCTTGATGTCATATTCAAACAGAGAAATCCAGGTTTAGTTCAACTGTTTGTTTGGTATTTGGACGAAAAGGAAAATCGACTTGTTGCCCATTGTGCCTGTAACTGAACACACATGAGTGTTGGTACTCTCAGAACCAGTGCTGTGTGATTACTCTCCTCTGGCTGGGTGGGAATGGATTTATTATGCACCTGGTCACCAGCAGGTAAAGAGGTGCAGGTGCTGAGCTGCTCTGTTGGACTCGTGGGAGGGTTTGATCCTGTGGGTCCTTGGCAGTCAAGGTGGAGGAAGTTCAGCCTGTCCCATGGTGTCTGGGTACTTCCTTCTCTGGTCCTGCTGTCCCTGGGTGATCCAGGCCCTTCTCCCTACAGAGCTCCTGCTCAAGGCCTTTTTATCACTCTTTCTCACTTGTCTCCCCAGTTGTAGAGAAATCACCTTATTTGTATTTCAGGACAGAAGGTGGAGGTTTGGGGAAATGACGGGCATTTTATAAAGCAATTAAAACCCAACCCCTGTAATTGCTGTAATTTATATACACCTACAAAATAACCAGCTGGTGTGATCCAGGCTTCAAGCCCATTTTATTTGTTTCAGCACGTCAAACAGATGAAAACATTCCATCTCTGTTTTCCTGGGATGCAGAGGGGGTTGGCAGCAAGGGTCTGTGGATGCAGTGAGGGGCAGGGAAGCAGCAAAGGGCTGTGGAACCATTGCTGGCATCAGTATAGCACCTCCAATTGCCTCAGCGTTGGCACAGAGATGTGTGATGTAGGGATTGGTGCTTGGGGACTGGGTTTGTGTTTGTTTGTGGATGGGAGGAGTGATGCCATCCCCCAGAAAACTTGAGATGTTGCAAATGGGGTGTGGGCACGTGTGCTTCAAAGCTGTACCCCAGCCCCCCGCCCTGCCCTCCATCACACCCTGGAAGATGAAAGCAGATTGGGATGAGTTCAAAGCTTCAAACCTCAGTGCAGCCACGCTGGTGACGAGGGAGGTAATTAGCAAGTGAAATGTTAGTTGCTGTAGTGAAATTATGTTTATAACATTGGGCTATGGGGAGAGGGAGGCAGGAGCAGCTGGCTTTTCCATTATCCATACCCCACTCTGTAAACCTTTCTGGCATAAGCAAGGCTCCCTGGATTTTGTTCCATTTCTCCAGCTTGTTCCTGTGTTCTGCCTTACTCGCCCTTGGCCAGTGATTTTCGGGGTTGCAAATGAGCTTGGAGTATTTTAGGAGCCACTGTTTTTTCAGGGATGAGTCCTCTGCCTGTGTTCCATGCCTGTGATTCAAGTTCTCCTGGCTCAGTAGCCCCCAATTACCCATCTGTGTGGAGAGGGGCCATGTTTCTGGGTCTGCTGGAGTCAGATGAAAGCCTCAGACTGCAGTTCCTACCTGCAGATGAATGAACCACCTCAGGGACCCTCTTCCAGCCCTGGAGTTTAAAATATTAATAGGATATAATTTCCTGACAAGTGCTGCAACAGGTAGCGAGTTCTTTGTTACAAAGCAATCCCCTTCGCAGAGCACATGGAACTGGCAATGCTGCGTCTCTAAATTGTTAACACCCATACACTGTGTTCCCCCCATGGCCATGGGTATTGATATCCCCTCAAATGGGGTCTTCATCCATGCTTCACTGGATCCCCTCCTTCTGCCAGAACAGTGCAGCCTGTGGGCACCAAAGCAGGCCCAGGCATTGTTGTCCTCTTGGGTCATGATCTGCTGACAGAGATATGCTGGCCATGATCCACTGGTCACGACTTCCTGATCAAGAGCTGCTGGCTGGGATCCACTGCCCATGCTCCACTGCTCATACTCTTCTGGCCCAGATCCACTGGCTGTGATCTGCTGGCTGCAAGCCACTGCCCATGATCTGCTGGCTGCGATCTGCTCTGCTGAGCAAAGGGCAGCGTGGCTGGGGACTGAAAGCCAGCACAGTGCAGCCGAGCTCTCCCTGCCTGTACCACTGTAGCTCCAGCTGAAATGGTTGGCAGAGGAGACATCCCTCTCCCATGGCTCATCAGGCTCTTGTTCATCTCCCTCACCCTGTGCAGAACAAAACTGATGATGGAAATAGTCAAAATCTGCTCTCCAAAGGAGTGGCAAAGGGCAGACATGCACACTGTCCTCTCCAGCTAGTGACACCCCAGGGTGACTGCAGTGCTGGGCTCAGTGTCTCCCCCGTGGCACAGCCCACTGGCATGAGCAGGAGCTGCCAAGGACCCCCAGTGCCTTTGCCCAAAGTTATTCCTGTGTCCCTCCTTCAGGCAGTGTGCTGGGTGGCAGAGGGTCTCAGTTCCTGGCAGGGGACTGGGGACACTCCAGCTTTGCTGATCTCTGTATTTTTCCTCTTTCTCCCATTTCTGGACCTGCAGCAAACCCTGGAGACAAATCTCACCAACCTGGTTAAACGCAACAGCGAACTGGAAAACCAGATGGCCAAGCTGATACAGATCTGCCAGCAAGTGGAGGTGGGTGAGGGCCAGGAGGGGCTGGGGGAGGTGCCCGGGACAGCTCCCAGCTCCAGGGAGGCAATGCATGGATCACTCCAGAGTCCTTTCCTGGGGTTCCTCTGGGAGCAGAGATGAATGTGGGTGGTACTCCCAAGCAGTGGAGGACACAGGGATGGTTCCCAGGGGTCTGAAGGAGTTGGCATGATTGGGAGCCACTGAGAAGAGACGTGGGCTGCTGAGCTGTCTCCAGGCAGGAGGACCTGCCCGCTGCTCTGTGCTGCTTCTGGTGGAAGACACAAATGTGAAACCAAATGTGGCAACAAGGCTCAGCCAGGTGACACAGCCTGTAACAAGGCTCATCAGCTGGGTGACACTGGGCCTGCAAAGAGGTCTCAGCTGGGTGACACCAAGCATGCTGCAATTCTTGAATCACCAGCTTCCCATAGGACTAAACCCCAGGCTGCTGCTGGGATTGCAGCCATGGATTCAGGGGGAGTTTGCCAGTGCCTGAGAGAACACAGCAGCTGTTTACTTCACCCTCAACACCCCAGGCCTTGCAGGGTGTTCAACTCCTTCCTGTGCCTCCCCTGCAGTCCCCCAAGCCATCCCATGAGCCCAGCAGCCAGCAGGAAGCAGGAGTGCTGTGGTGAGATGTGAGGATGTTGCCTCAGGATGCTACAAATAAGATGGAGGGATGCTGTGGTGGAATGCTATGGCAGGATGCAAGGATGCTGCAGCAGGATGCTGGTCGTGCTGCAGCAGGACAAGGGATGCACCTGTGCTGGGGGGACACAGCAAAGCATCTATGATGCATTTGCCCAGGGAGCTGCAGCTTGTCCTTCACCACCTGCATCTCAGAGCAGCCGGGGCTTTGGGGCTGTGAAGGTGCTTCAAGCCTTGCAGCTTTTGCAGGCAGCATCAGCCCTTTGTTCTTCACTCCCTCAATAATATCCTGATGATCTGGCAAGAGGAAGTGAGTGCAGAAGCCCTCTTTGTGAGTGCCAGCAGGGCCAAGTGTGCCGCCAGCAGCTGGCAGCCACTGTCACAATGTGCAAAGAGAAGGAAGAGAAGGCTGAAGTGCTCTGAACTTCCAGCCAAAATAAGGAGCAGAAAAATCCCACTTGGCTCTGCAGCACTGCTGGTCTTCTATGCCACTGGTGTTGTCTTGCTTCTCTCTGCCTGTAAATCACTCTTCAGTCTGTCTCCTGGGCTTCCTCCTCCCCAGGGCTCAGTGGATTTGGATTGAGTCTGGGAACACAGATAGCAAATGGATGTTTGGCAGAGAGAGAAGGAGCTAGGATGCCCTTGCAGAGCTCTGGTGACAGTTACCAGCCCTTGCTGCTTTGATGGGCCATGTTTTGGCTCTGAGAACCAGCCAGGGATGGAGCAGGGATGTGTCTGGATGTCCTTCCAAACCCCTTCCTTTGAATCCAGCTCCAGTGTCTTAATGATCTGACATAGGATAAATTGAAAGATATATGGTATTTTTGTCTGACTCTCAGAGTCTGAGACATCTAAGCTGTCCTTTTTGACAGAGTTTGGGAGTTTTCAGCTTTGTCAGACGCTCTGCTTAAAATAACAGTTCAAATAACATTTCTCAGCTATGCTGAATGCGCAGCCAGGCCCTCGGAGGCACCTTCGCAGAGAGCACAGTAAACTGTGAAGCAGAAAATATCTGTGCTCCCCATCAATCTGATTCCAGGGAATTTTGCTTTTGAGCTATTTGCAGACATGGCACACAAGCAGGCACATGCAATCCCCATGTACTCTGCCTCTCAGACACAATCAGTGTAAATCTCATGACATGTCCAGAGAATGGTGCCACCAACACCTTGAGGGACAGGGGTTCAGCCTGAGAAGGGCACTGCAAGTGTCCTCAAGGCCCTGAGCCTTTGCTGCCCCTCAGAGTGACTCTGGTGCATGGGGGGCTGCACTGAGAGAGGCTGAAATGGCCAAAACCTGTGGCAGTGATGGAAATGTGGACCAAGGAGAGCAGGTAACAACCCTGCAGAGAAGCTGAGTTTGTAAAATAGGGATGGTACCAGCCCAATGTCCCCATTATGGGGAGAGCAGAAGCTGTATGTGTGCTGTGGGACTGAGGCCTCTGTGTCACAGCAGCCTCAGTGTGAGCTCCTGGTGTCCCCAGGGCACAGCTGCTACACAACCAAAAACCTCTTGAGGACTGTTGTCTTGGTTTGGAAAGACAGATATCTGCTAAGGAAGGCAGGAGCCTCCCTTGAAGATGTAACCCCCCTCCCTCCAAATTATTATAATTTTGAAATTAAGGGGCTTTCAGGCAAAGATATGAGAAGAGGAATAACAGTTCTTTACTAGGAAAATTAAAATCAAAATGTAGTAGTACAGAAAACCAACCAACCAAACAAAAAAACACTGACAGAGTCAGAGTACAACCTGACACCCTGTTGGTCAGGGTGTTGGTAGCAGTCCAATCCAATTGTGGCTGCAGTCCTCCTGCTGGGACAGATGTGGTTCTGTTGAAGCTATGATCCTGGAGAAGGGTGTAGTTTTCCTCTGAAGGTCCAGTGGTGCTGTAGATGGCTCTGGTCTTTCTCAGGGAATCCAGTGGAAACAGGCTGCTTGGGGTCTGTTAAATCTCAGATCATATCCAGGTAGGAATGCTTGGCTCCTCCCTCTAGGTGGAACATCTCCCAGTGGAATGATGTAATTTTATCAGTCATGCAGTGAGACTCAATGGCCCATTAACAGCAGATATCCTCTGGAAGGAGAATGGGGCGTGGAAGAGACAAAGAAACACTGCCACCCCTGGTTTTAACAGATGGTAATAGAATACATACTTTGGTTACATCTTGCATTATAACCTAAGACAACTGTGGAGGTGGGATGGGGTCCTCTGCTCCATTCCCGAGCAGGAGGAGGTTTGCCTGTGCATGAGTCAGGCTCAGATGTGGGCTGAGATGCTGTTTCTCATCCCCCTAAGGTGCAGGACAGGCTTTTCCCAGAGCTGAGTTTATTCCAGGACTGTTGTCCCTAGCACATTCCCCCCCCCACACCACTGAGGTAGGTGAAATATTTTTTCTCTCCCTTGTTACAACTGAAAGCTGCCCAGCTTTCCTGCAGCTGTATCCCTGCTGAGTCTTCATCCCCAAACCCAGCATTTACCTGGGAGCTGGTTCATCCCTACAGAGTGGTTTGGCCAGTGTCCAGGTGTTCTTGAGCCAGGGATTTGCCAGTGGAGCAGTGCTGGTCTGCAGTATCCCCTCCATGCTCTACTGGCCCTTTGGGGGAGCCCCAGCCTCGAAAATGCTTATTTTTTTGGCAGAAGGCAACTGGGAAAGGGACTGTGGTGTCCTCTGCAACTTTACCTGTCTTCAGCCCCCCAGAACATGAACATGGTTGAGGGCAGATTTCTTGCCCTTGGCAGGTTTTCAGATGTAGGCTATGGATGGCTACAGATTTATGTTGTCCTGTAGCCATCCTGGAAGGGGAACGCTCCAGCATTCCACTGACCTGGACCATTGGGCAGCAGCTGGAGGGATGGACCCAGGGCCGAGCTGAGGTGCCCCAACCTCCCCTCCTGTCCCTTGGCCCAGAATTTCCTTCCTGTCCCTTGCTGTGCACAGCCTTCAGCCTCATCTTCCCTCAACCTCATGTGACCCAGAAGCTGAATGAGAGAGGGAGTCCAGCTTTGTCTTCCCGGGAAGTTGGGGTGACAGCCATCCCTGTGGGCACACAACTTTGAGGGACCAGGGTGCTGCCAGCTCTGCCACAGCAGCACAGCCACAGCATCACAGCCACAGCAGCCCTGCCAGAGCAGCTTGCTGCAGGCTCCAAACCCTGGGGCTGCTCCCACCCCCACTCCCCTGCCCTGCCACATGCAGCAGATTGGGAAGATTTTCCGCTGTTTTTCCTCAGTGGAGTTCTCTTTGCAGACCATCAGCTGTCTCCCACTCCAGTGTTGCATAATCTGCTGGCCAGGTTTAAAAAAAGATCCTGTAGCAAAAATGTGGTTCACTCAAGGCTGTCTTGTTTCAGAGGGATTTGGGAGTATAGAATGAGGAAAACTGATTTCTGTCATGTATTGTGCTTTAATGAAGTGCTAGGGCTTGATTTCCTCTTCCGTGAGGTGCATTCTTCCCTGTCCTGTCCTGTCCTGTCCATCCTCCCATGGATGCTGGTCTGCTCCAGAGGCAGAGGACTGGAGCCTCTGCTTGTGCCCCCACTGCAGTCTGTGTGGGCTCTACTGTGACCACAGCCATGAGAGTGTGTTGTGTGTCCCTCCTAAAACCTGTGTGTTGTGTGTCCCTCCTAAAACCTGTGTGTTGTGTGTCCCTCCCAACATCTGTGTGCTGCTGTTCCTGGCCAGGTGAACACAGCCATGCACGAGGCCAAGCTGATGGAGGAGTGTGACGAGCTGATGGAGATCATCCGCCAGCGCAAGCAGGTCATCGCCGTCAAGATCAAGGAGACAAAGGTGAGGGGTCCCAGCTCATGTGTCCCTGGTCACAGGTCCCCTCCTGTGCCCACGGGGTGGCTGCTGCAGGGTCTGCCCCTCCTGTCTGGGAACAGCACTCCCTCAGCCAGTGACGCTGGGAGCTGCCAGCCCTGGGCAGAGGGGTTGCACCGGGGTGTGTTGCCTTGCCGTGAAGGGTTTGCTTTGGGCAGCACCAGTGCATCTCCTTGTCCAAACTCTGCGTGTCCCTGGTGCTGCCCTCTGTGCCACCTCCCTGCTGCTGTCCCAGGACTCCTCTGCCAAAGACAAAGCATGTGCTGACTGAGGCTGGAGAAGGAATGGTGTGTTGGTTAGCGTGACAAGCTGCTGCAGAGGCTTGGATCACTCCAGACAGCTTCCTCAGGGCTCTTCACCACTGTGGTTCTAATAGAATAATGTGGAATTAATACTGAAGGGCTATAGTCCAGTGCTGCAGAGAGAGCAGAGGCTGCAGGCTCTTGCATTGCAGCACAGCTGGGGGTGAGCTGCTTCTCACCCTCATCTTTGTGGGAGTGTTTGGACCTATCTTCCAGTGTTACCAGGTGTTTCCCAATGGTCTCTACATGTAGCATCCCACCCCAAAGGGGAAGGGATTCATAGATGCTCATGGTTAAAAGGAATGACAAGTGTCAGAGGGTCAGCAAAAGCTTTGAGTTTTATTAGTTAATTACAAACAATTTATTTGGCATGGAAATTGTTATATACTGGTCTCATAGTATAAGCACACAGTGGTGGGTTTTGGATAAAGGCATAGGGTGAAAGAGAAGTGAGAGAGGAAGCTGGATTAAAGCAGGAGAGAGAGAAAAAATGGAGATCATCAGTCCTGGTTCAAGCATCAATCCAGTTAACAGGGTGTCCTGGGGACGCTGCCTATGCTTCCTGGGGGGACCTTTTATAGATAAGTTTTGCCTGACCTGAGGAGTTCTCACTTTCTCTGCATATCAGTTCTCATGCACAGTCCATTCTTCCAGACCTTTCAGGAAATGAGTCAGAGGCTTCAAGGGTCTTTGGTGGTCCCGATCCCCGTGCAGTCCATGCCACTTCTCCATCTCGCTCCTGTGCTGTGCTGTGTTGTGCTTATCACAGCAAGGATGTTTGTCCCAGGACAGTGCTGCCCTACCTCTCTGGGGCCCCTTCTCCAGCCCAGCAGTCCTCAGCTGGCTCTGCAGCTGCCTAGCTGCTGGTGTTTGAGACATCAGCCTTGCCTTCTGGGCTCTCCACATGCAGCAGTGAGAGGGCTAGAGGGCTGTAGCTCTGAGGGTGCCCAGGGGAGCCTGCATGACCCCACTGCTGTTCTCAACAAGCTTGGGTGTATACTGGGGTCCCACCATGGTACACATGGCCAAGCCCCAAATACAGATGCTGCCCAGGCAATTTGAGTGGGTCTCACTGCGTGTGTAGGCTGAAGAGCTGTCAGCATGGCTCCAGGACACCCTGGGAGCTTTGAAATCCTGCTTCTACCCCAAGCACTCCAGGGAACATATTTTATGTAACGGTGCCGTCTGCTGGTCCATCTGTCTGTCTGGTTGCTCTTCCCACCCTCTTCCTTGACTGTTCCAGGCTCTGCTGTCCAGTTCCAGCCATGCTTAGAATGACCTGGTAGACGTTGTTTTCCTCCAGCTGGCAGCTGGGTAGAGGCAAAGGGCGTGGATTAGTGCCCAAACCCTCCCCAGAAGCAGTGGAGAAAGGAGTAACCTCTAGAGGCTGTGGCTGATTTGAAGTGCTCCAGCTGAGGAGCCAGGAATTCTGCTTTCCTGCTAGATTGCCATTTGGTTTTCCATTTGTTCTGCCCTGCTTTTCCTGACAAATGGCCCAACGGGTGTATGGTGCCTGGGAGAAAGGAGGGGGAGATCATGCAGATTCCCTCATACCTTGATCACCCAGCAGTTCAGCAGCTGTGAATGTGATATTTTCTATCAGCTCTGTAAACACTTTCCCTGTTCCTGAAGTTCCCTTGCCCTGTGCTGAGTGACTGGCAGGAGTCTCATGGCAGCCTGCTCTCTTCAGGCTGGCATGAGGGGTGACACTATTTGCATGGGAGGAGCGGAGAGAGGATGCTCTCCAGAGTCCACCACACACGGGACCCTCAGAGCAGGCGCAGGCTGTGCCCTGGGACTTTCCCACTCCCAGCAAAATTTAACATGGAAAGCGCTTTCTCCAGTCCCTCCCCAGAGCCACTGGGACATTGCTGTGCCTTTTCACTGCTCCTTGCTCGCCATGATCAGCTCCTGGCCAGGATGGGGTTCCCTCTGTGCCTCTCCAGCTCCTGAGCACTGCTGTCTCCCTCTGCCCCTCCCCAGGTGATGAAGCTGCGGAAGCTGGCCCAGCAGGTTGCCAACTGCCGGCAGTGCCTGGAGCGCTCCACGGTCCTCATCAACCAGGCCGAGCACATCCTGAAGGAGAACGACCACGCGCGGTTCCTGCAGACCGCCAGGAACGTGGCTGAGAGGTGGGCTGGGCTCGGGACGCTGCGCTGGAGCTGGCCCCTGGTCGTAGGTCTCTGCCCAGAGATGGCCCAAGTCCCCTCCAGTCACTTCCCTGGAGACCCCCAGCCATCCCTGCAGCCTCCCACTGTGGTGCCCCCAAACACACCCCAGGGTCGGGTTCCCATCCCTCATCGGACAGGTGCTGCATGGCAGGTCCTAACAATACTGTGGAGGCAAGCCCCCTTCCCTGGGCTAGGAAAGTGGTGGAAATGGCAGTCCAAAGGGAGTTCAGGGGGCAGCCAAAGCTGTAAACCCCAGGGAGGGAGCCCCCCCACTCTCAGGGAACCTGTCCCCAGGCTGAACCATCCTCCTGGGTGGGGGCAGTGGTCTGTAGGTGCAAGCTGGTTTCCTGACAGCAGGTGAGGCACAGTGAGGCTGCCCCCACCCTGTGCCTCCCTCCCTACCCTGTTTCGTATTGATGGTCCCTTCTTTCCTTCCAGGGTCGCCATGGCAACTGCATCCTCGCAAGTCCTGATACCAGATATCAATTTTAATGATGCCTTTGAAAACTTTGCTTTAGATTTTTCCAGAGAGAAGAAGCTGCTGGAGGGGCTGGATTATCTAACAGGTGAGTGGTCAGTTGTGCTCCACTCTGTATCTTCCCTTCAGCCCCCCTGCCTTGTACTCCACCAAGGGCTAGCAGACCTATTTTAGGACTTAACCAGTAACAAGCACTAGGTCAGCTGTGTCAGAGTAGAGCCTGTGCTGTCCCCAGGACAGTGATGTGTCCCCATCCTCCTGTTTCACCCTGCCATTCCTGGAGGACCCATGGAAAAATCCAGAAAGCATGAAAATTATGGTCTCCATGACCTGGTAGGGGAGGCTGATATTCATAAGAATGCAAGAGGGATAAGGATTATATAAGGGTCCATAAGGATTACAGAGTAGGAATGATTAATTAACCAATTATTATACTTCTGAGGCACCCTGTGCTTTAACATTTCCCTTTTCCTGCCCTTTTTCTGGGTCACTTGGTCTTAAATTATGAGCCCTGCTGGGCAGGACCTCAGTGGGTCCCTCAGTGTTGCCCTGATGCTCCAGCACAGATTAATGGCTGCCCTCGGGGGTCTGGGAGCAGCAACAGCTGTTGGACCAGCCTGTGCTGGAGCACGGAAGGGATGAGAGCTCCAGGGAGGCGAGGACATCCTTGCTCACCCAAGTCTGATGTTATCATCCTGAAGCAGATCAGCTTTCAGTGAAAGATTAGAACAAGCATGTCCAGATCAGTTATGGGATAAAATACTTATTCCACGACCAGTGCAGAGAAATAGGTGGGTTTGGAAGTGGGTTCTCAAGACTGTTTCAGGGTGGGGGTGTCAGACCTGATGGAGCAGCAGTGAAAACCCTATGCTCTGACTTCTGGATGCCTTGTTGAACTGAAAAGTTTAGTTCAGTGGGAAACACAATGACAGATAAAATGAGGGCGTTCTTGGCGCTGACTCTACTCCTGCTTGCAAGCCCATCTCAGTCCTAACATGGGCCCTGGGTTTTTAAGGAAGGAATCCCCAAACTGACCAAAGTCTGTGGTCTGTGCCGTCCCACAGCACCTAACCCACCGTCAGTGCGTGAGGAGCTCTGCACGGCCTCCCATGACACCATCACCGTGCACTGGATCTCCGAGGACGAGTTCAGCGTCAGCTCCTATGAGCTCCAGTACACCATCTTCACTGGCCAGGCCAACTTCATCAGTAAGTCACCACACTCCCCTTCAGCAAGGAAACCTTTCAGCCCAGACAACCTGTGGCTGCTCCATCCCTGGAAGTATCCAAGGCCAGGTTGGAGCAACCCGGAATAGTGGAAAGTGTCCCTGCTGACGGCAGGGGATGTCATCGGCTTGGCTTTAAGGTCTTTTCCAACCCCAAACCATAATGAGATTCTGTAAGGAAAAGGTTCTCAAGTTCATCAATGGGTTTAAAGGCTGGGTATTTGTGGAGGGAACAGCAGCAAAGGATCTTACCAAGGGCTAGTGGATCAGAGCAATGGACACCCCCCTGTGCTGGGGGTGCCACCAGGGCACCCTGAGGTGCTCTGGTCTGCACTTGGTGTCACCAGCCCTGACTTGGTGAAGCATTGTGAACATTAGAGGTTCCTGTTCATCTCACAGCTCCCAGATCTGTCTACCTGGGATCACACACAGGGCAGCACTGGCTGCTCCGTGGCTGCTAACTAACGTGGTTTATAAACCCTCTGGAACAGCCCTGAGGCATATTTCCAGGTAATTTTTCATGAAAATTACTGCCGTACCTAGTTGTTTTTCCACGCTGCCACAAATCTGTCTCACAGGGATGGGATTTGATTTGAGGACTGAGGACAGAATCACTGATGGTCTGTGGCTTGTGAGAAAGTTTTATTCCTGGTTTTCCTAGCAGCACTTGACATTGTGAGAAATGCTGACAAGGTACCTCAGAGTGGGTGTGTTTGGGCAGCTGGCTGGAAGGACATTGGCTCCAGCAGCACAGTGTCACGGCTCAGGAAGGCTGTTCAGTGCACTCTGAAATGTGCAGGAAGCTGCCAGAGAAAGTTCCCAGTGACTTTCCAAGCTGGATCTCACCTCCCCAGCCCTGGCCCAGCCTTTGCCCTTGTTTTGGAAAACAAGATGATGCATTTCCTTTCCATGGAGGCTGTCGGGTCCAGTGCTGCCGCAGCCAGACCCACCCTGATTTGCTGTCCTCTCCTTCCCAGCTAGAGCACATTGTCTCCAGCACTTTGTCCTCTGGAAGCCTGGAGAGCTCAGCCACTTCTCTGGTTCTGCTCTTGGATGGCCACCAGCTCCATGTCCCCTGCACTTCCAGCTGCAGACAAGATGGGGACTTGCTGGTGTCACTGAGTGGTTTTGGTAGGGAGGGATGTCTGAAGGTCCCTGTGCCAGATCTGTGCAGTTTGGGCTGACAGGTTGCTCAGGGCTTGCTCCTTGAGGAAGAAGGACTGTCCAGGATGGAGCGTTTAGTGCTTCCTCACCCTCAGCTAGGAGGATTACACTCAGGATTTCCCCTGCTGCAGCTTGTGCCCTTGCCCTGGGATGATGCCAGGGGAGGAGCTGGCTCTCACCTTTTCCCACATGCCACTTTGGACACACGTGGCTTGGAGTCCCATACACCAAGGGACTTGGAGATGAGTCACCTGCCCTCCTCTGGGGTTTGGCACAGGCATTGGGAAAGGAGGAGCTGTGGACATCACAAGGGTGAAGAACAGTGAGGGTAGTGCTGGAGGAGAGCCGGGAGGGTCACGTGTCAGTAGTGTCCTCCTTGGCCAGCCTGCAACCTCCAGGTTGCTCTTCGTAGGAGGAGTGAAGAAATCAGTTAAGTCCCTGAGAAAAAAAATTAATAACTTACTGTCCCTTGGAATAGCACAGTTTGGGTGATGAGACCGTCTGAACCCTGGCTGAACTCGTGTGAAGAAACACTGGGACACTGAGCAGGAGCTGGGAGCCTGACCAGGAGAGGAAATACCTTTCCAAGGTGTGCAGAGTTGGTCTGTGGAACCCATCCCCTTCATGCTTCCATCAAAGCCAAGAGCTTCGCAAGAGCCAGACATTTTTATGGATGATGAATGCCACAATAAAAAGGATTTTTTTAAGCTTTGGCGAGGGTAGGAGCAAGGAGGTTGGTCTTCAAGGCCAAGCTCTTTGAGGTTGTTTGGCAAAAGAAACCTACTTGGAAGGTCAAGTCCTTTTCGTTGTTTCCACCTCCTTCTTCCTGACAGAGCATCCCCAGTTGGTCCTTCTGCAGGGAGGTGGCACCCACCAGGCCGGGCTGGAAGCTGTGCACTCCAACGAGGGCAGCTCTGCGTGCAGGCTGCAATCAGGATCACATCTGTTTTATTTTCTACTTCACATCACACTGCTCTGTGCCTCTTGGCCATTCCCATGTGTATCCCAAACCATATTCAGGATGACAGGGACTGCAACCTGGCCTTGTCCTGCAGCTCAGCCAGCCACTGAAGATAAATTAATTGGAAGCCGTTGCAAAAGAGGTGTGGAATGTTCCCAGCTCCTGCCTCCCAGCCCTGCACATGTTGAAACCCCCCCTCCAGTCACCCCAAATTCACAATGCACTCCTCACCTCTCACCAGATCTAGGAAGCCTCCAGCTACTTCTTCCATGCTTCCTTATTCCTTTCAGCTTAGAGCACTGTCCCTGTGCTGGGCTAGCTGCCCTGTTTTCCCCTGGGCCCCACAGCATCCTTGTCCCCCAGTTCCAGCTACTCAGGGGCTCGTGGCAGCTGCAGGTGATCCTCATCCCAGTCATGCTGGTGGCAGGTGGAGCCTCAGTGGCACCATGTAAGGCTTTTCCCCTTTCCTGGAACACTGTGTCACCCCACCTGAAGTACAGCACTACATTTCCACATGTGCCAGGCCCTGTAGCTCAGACATTGCAAATTACTGCAGCAGTCAGCTTGGCATCTCCGTGATCTTGGATTCTTCATTCCTTCCCATTTCCTGAAAAAGATCAGCCTCCTGAATGATTTCCAAGCATCTGGATCCCTTCACTGGGAGCTCATTTTCTTTGAACCACTCTGCAGACCAGCCTATTCAGGGGCCAACCATCAGCCTCTCTTAGCCATGGATTATTACTTCCCACTCTGGAGCAGTGAGGAGCGGGCAGGAACAAGATTCAGTTGCAAACACATCAATTTGGGTGCAAATACATCCCTTTCTGCTGCTGGAATTGCATACTGGGTCCCTGGAGCAGGAGAGAGGCTGTCCTGCAGGAGCAGAGACATGGGAGAGGGTGGTGGTGGGATGATGGTGGCCATCATTCCCAGGCACCAACAGCTTCCTCTGCCATCTGCCTGGGCTGGAAGATGCTGCTGGCTGAATTTCCCTTTCTCTGCACCCTTTCCCCATCACTTCCCGTGGCAGCATCCCAAGATGTCAGCACTGCAGCCCCGGCCCTGTCTTACCTTTGTGTGATAATGAAAAAGATTCTGTGTTTCTGGCATTTATCATCTCTGGAAATTTTCCTGCAGACACTTTGAACTCCCAGGCAGGCGGTAAATCCTTCTGAGGGACACGCGGTCGTGAGCTCTGCGTTAGCAGCACTGGGGCTTTGTATTCTGTCCTTCCATGGGAATAAATCTCTGCCCCTCTCCTGCACTGCAGGTCTCTACAACTCCATGGACAGCTGGATGATCGTCCCCAACATCAAGCAGAACCACTACACAGTGCACGGGCTGCAGAGTGGCACCCGCTACATCTTCCTGGTGAAGGCCATCAACCAGGCGGGCAGCAGGAACAGTGAGCCCGCCCGCCTCAAGACCAACAGTAGGTGCCCAGGCACTCAGCTGGCATGGCAGGGGTGGGGGGAGAAGCTCCTGGGCTCTGGGGTGCCCAGGGTATGGCTGAGTGCTCCTGGTGAGTGGGCAGTGGCTGGCAGTGGGATGGAAACACCGTGTTGTTAAGTCATAGGAGTGTCCATCTCCCCTGCTGCCTCTGTTCCTTCTCTGCCTCAGGGATGGTCTCCTGATAACCCTTGTGGTCTCCTCTCAGCCCTCTGCTCCTGTCAGCACCCATTCCTGGGGTCTTGGGTCATAACGGTCCATTCTTGGGGTGGCTTTACATCCCTGTGCTTTTTGGGGGAGTCACAGAGCAACTGTGTTCTTGTGTATGGCTTAGCTTGCAGGGGGTTGTGATTTGGAGAGCCATAAGGTTGAAAAATGGTGGTGGATGGGGCTTTGCCACACACAAAGCAGAAGCTTTTCTTTCCAGTGCCCTGGGGATGCCAAGGAAGGTTAAATTTGTTTAGGGAAAACTGAGCTCTGAGGGGAGTGGAGCTAGACCTGTCCTGGCACAGACAGCTCCAGGGTTTGTGGTGGGAAACATTTTTCCATTGAAAGCAGAAGCACTGGCACCCATGGCCTGAAGGGTGGCACGGGAGGGACAGTGTGATATGTTGGGGGAGGAATAAGTTGGCTCTCCAGGCTCCTGCCTGCCCCATGCCTGTGCCTTCCCAGTGCTTGCATGTCTCTCTCTGGTCCTGGTGAGCACAGCCCCCCATCTGTCCCTTTCCCAACAGTTGCTTCTGCCTGAACAAGGCTTTTATGATGATTTATCACCTCTACCTCCTCCTTTTCTTTGTGTGATGTTAAACTGAATAAAACAACATTGAGGCAGTGGGGCTGAGGGAGCTCCTGAGGAGCAAACTCCAACCCAGTCAGTGTGTTCATTAAAAATTTATCCCTCCTGCAGCTGCTGTTTCTCGGTGCTTCCCCGGCTTTGAAAGGCGCTCGCTCTGGGAGTGAGGAGTGGGCGGCTTGGGAAGCTGAGAGTGAGGATGGATGGCTGTGGTGGCAGCTCCCATTGGACAGGGTTTGCTGTCTGTGATTTTAGCTGAGTGTCAGACACCAGACCTGCCCATGGCTCTGAGAACTCCTGCTTGGGGATGGACTGGGTTTGATCACACTCCAGTCAGGTGTTGAGCCCCCTTTGCTTCAGGGATGTGTCTGCAGCAGCTTCTTGCATGTTTGAAACCTGGAGCAGCCCCACCTGAGACACTGCACAGCCTATGTGTGATTGTGGTTTTGCGTGTGCTAAAGCCCCTTCCACAAGGACCTATCCCTCATTTCCCACTCAGGTGTTGGCGGGAGAGGGGTGTGGCACTCATGAGCACATCCCTTTCTGCCACGAGTTTGGTGTTCCTCTGCCTTCTGTGTTTGTGGAAACTTCTGAATTCACAAAAGTTTGATTTAGCCATATATATGGATATAATATATATTGCTTTATTTCCTTCTGTGGCCAGCTTCAGGGGACAAGAGCTCCTTTGGGTGTCCAGTGGTGCTGTCGCTCTGTCCTGCAGCCCCAGCATGTCCCCACTGGCTTTTCCTCCTACTGGTATTTGGGACAAGAGTTTCTCTTTTTCCAGTGGACAATATCCAGAAGATATCACACCCACACTTTCCCACTGCTGTAACCTTGGTGGAAGTGTCAGCAGCTCAACACAGAAACAGGCCATTAGCATATTTCACAGGCTGTTCTGCTCCTGAAGGGATGTCTGGAGAGATCTCTCTATTGCCAGAAGGTCAGTGTCAGGACACATCGATTTCCGCAGCATCGGCGCTGTCAGTGCTGGCACTGAATCTGCATTCCTGAGCAGAGACGCTTGGGAGAACAGGTTTGGTTTAGTGACAGAGAGACCATCCTCTGCTGAGGCTGGGCCTGAGCAGGACTTACTTAGGAACAAGTGTCCAAAAGTTGCTGAAAGTGCAGGAATGCAGGGACAGGCCCAGCTCTAGCCATAAATAAAGTGCAGGGAAATGGGTTTTACAGCCCTTGCCTTAGGCACTGCATCCTGGCCTTACTTTCCTTTGCAGTTCTGACTTTTCCTGATTTCTGCATCTCTTGTCAAGATCTCAGTGTGTTACAGAATGGCTGTATCCACATCCCACATGAGATGTCAGGAGTGGGTGTGATGCCTGAGCAGTGGGCTGCAGGGTCACTGTTACTGACTGAATCATGTTAGTGCAGGTGTTTTTAAGGAGCAGGATGACCCCTGCAGAAGCTTCCCAGGAGGGAATCTCTGAAAAGATTCATAGATTTAGAAGGATTTATGGCTTTCCTCCCAAGGGGGAGTGGAGAGGCAGGTTCCCATCTCTTCACTCTTGTGACCAGTGACAGGACTCAACAGTACTGTGCTGCACCTTTGTTTCTTTCTTTGCAGAAGGTGATGTCTTCAGGGATGGTGCTGGCAGCCATGCTCTGTGGGTGTCCTATGCCCCACAGGTGGCATCTTGGATGGCTGGTGGGAGTAGGGACACTGCCACTGGAGGCAGAGAGGAGTGACAGAATGCAGGAAGGGGTGGATTTGTGACCCTGTGTCTCTGCAGCTTTGTTTGCTCTCTGGGCAGAACGTGGTGGGTGCCTCTGGCATCCTTGGGAGCAGAGTTCATATCCATCCCTCCTTTCTCTCCACACATTTTCAGCCAAACTCAGTCACCAGCTGTCCGCCCTCTCTGCTCTGCCCCATCCCTGTGTCCCCACAGCCAGAGCAGTGGGGTGCACAGGAGCTGCTGTGCTGCAGGGCACTGGAGGCACCAGTGGCACTCCTGCATTGACCCTCGGAGCAGTGGGATGCTGCTCCCAGATTTGGCTGAGTGTTGGATGTTGTCTCCTGCTCCTGGGGATCTCATTCCAGTTATTTCTGTAGCTGTTATGTAAAACAGCAGGCAGCCTGTCCTCACTGTCCCTCTGGGTGGGTGACAGGAGCGTCCCAAGCTGGTGAGCCCTTGTTCACTCTGATGGGTGCAGGAGCCCTGTGAGGTCCAGAGAAGTGGGGTGGGTGTCTGGGGTCCTGCAGGGTGGGGCTGCAGCTCCAGCACACACTTCCCTCTGCCTGGCTCCATCCCCACATTCCACTGACCTTGACCATGATCCTGGCAGCCTCCTCTTTGCTCCCACACACCCAGTGCCAGACAGGATTTCCTCTGTTCCACTCACTCCAGCTCTGCAGGGAAGGGAGGGATAATCCAGCTGATAAATGCCCCAGGGGTACAGCTGGGGCTGCTGTTGTGTGAGCCCTGGCTGCTTCCACACAGCTCCCAAGCCTCCAGCCTCGTGCAGGGATGACCAGCAAAAGGCTATCAGGAGTATCCTAGCAAGCTGAATTTGTGGGATAAGGGAAATCTGAGTGACCAGCTCAGGAGATACACGGTAATGATGAGAGGAAACTTTAGTGGTGAGAAGAGTTGTTAGTAGTGATAGGAGTCATTGCAACTCTCAGCTCTCTGCAGGGTAAGGCTGGAGGGCTGGAGAGCAGTGACTGGGAGGCACAGAGGCTGGTGATGGTGGGGGAGGAGGGAGTAAAGACTGCAGTCAGAACCTCCCCCTTCCTCTGGCAGCCCCCGTGCTGGGGGTTGGGGTTGGGATTGTCATGACCTCTGTGAAATCTATATTTTTTTCCCAGTGCTAGAGTGGTACTTTGGGAATAGGGTTGATGGTAGCAAGTGCCTGGCTGTGTTCTCTGAAATACCCTCTGACCCCTCCCAACCTGCCCATCCCACACACTGCCTGTGGATGCAGCTCAAGCACCTGCTCCAGGACATGCCAGCACAAACCAGTGACAAGGGCTGGGCTCCAGTTCTTCACACTGACCTTAGCAAGGGGTCACCTTTAGAATCAGAGCTGTGAGTGTCTCTCTCCTGATGGAGCCAAGTATTTTTATACCTCACTTCCTCAGAGCTTGTCTCTTTGCATTACTGCCAGGAAAAGATACGGCAGAAAGATCAGAGCAGCCAGAAGAAGGAGGGGGCAGGTCACTCCCAATTTGCAGCTTTACTTTCAGGCTTCTCAACTCAATTATTCAGCAAATTGGGCTCCAAGGAAAACCAGCATGAGCTACCATCAGGTAACAGAGCACGGCACAGATGAGCTCTGCTCTACAGCTGCAATTGTCGCTGATGTTGCAGCTCTTTGCAGAACTTCCCAGCTGTCCTGGGGTTCTCCTTGTGTGTCTGTTTGCAGGGTTTCCTGGCTGTTCTCAGGGTCCCCCACCCAGGCTCAGGACCCCATTGCTGGGGTGGCATCCGTGTTTCTCCTTGCTGGGACTCTGTGTCTGTGGCCAAAAATGGGAGCATGCAGGAGGACACAGCTAGTCATTCCCCAGGCTGGGTACCAAAACGTGAGGGTGAAGGTACTGGCAGGACTAAGGGCATTCTCTGCAGCTGTCATTTGCTTTGTCCTGAAGCAGGTGAATCCCTATGGAAATGCTCTTGAGTGCTTGTGTGCACTTTACTGCATCTCTCATGAAAACACAGCAGCAAAACCCACCTGAACTCAATTTGCTTCTTTGTAGCATCCTGGGCTCTTGTTTGCAAATCCAGGGATAGTCTGAAGACTTCCATAGGGTAATCACTGACAAACAAGGAGGTTGGTTGAAGTTCTGGAACATCACCCAGATCTTGCCTGGTTTTAGGGAACACACCCAAGCAAACCACCATTAAATATGCAAAGCTGAGAACATGAGATGTGAAGAAGCCTCTTTCCTGCCCCATGATGGTAATAATCCATGCCTCTCCTCTCCACAGGTCAGCCATTCAAGCTGGACCCCAAGATGGCTCACAAGAAGCTGAAGATCTCCAATGATGGGCTTCAAATGGAGAAGGACGAGAGCTCCTTGAAGAAGAGCCACACACCGGAGAGGTTCAGCGGGACCGGCTGCTACGGCGCAGCCGGCAACGTCTTCATCGACAGCGGCTGCCACTACTGGGAGGTGGTGGTGGGATCCTCCACCTGGTAAGGCACCACCTGTGTGAGGGGGGATGCTTTCCCTGTCTGGCTTCTGCCAGAGATACCCACCCTGAGCCCTTTTACAGGAGGTGGGCTCTGAAAGGATGAGGTGCCCTAGCCATCGGGGCTAGGCTTGGTGCTGTGCCGAGGCCGGAGGGTGCTAAGGACAATTCTCCTCTCCTGCAGGTATGCCATCGGCGTGGCTTACAAGTCAGCCCCCAAAAACGAGTGGATCGGGAAGAACTCTTCTTCTTGGGTCTTCTCCCGCTGCAACAACAACTTTGTGGTGCGGCACAACAACAAGGAGATGCTGGTGGAGGTGCACCCGCAGACGAAACGCCTTGGTGTCCTCCTGGACTACGACAACAATGCACTCTCCTTCTACGACCCGGCCAACTCCCTCCACCTCCACACCTTCGAAGTCTCCTTCATCCTGCCAGTGTGTCCCACCTTCACCATCTGGAACAAATCCCTGATGATCCTCTCGGGGCTGCCTGCCCCAGATTTCATCGATTACCCTGAGCAGCAGGAGTGTAACTGCCGGCCCCAGGAGTCTCCGTACGTGTCAGGAATGAAAGCCTGTCACTAGGCTGCCCAGGCCTGCCCGTGCCCCGTGGCAGCACTGGCCATGCCAGTGGGTGCAGGTGGCCAGAGCTGCCCGCTGGCAGCCGTGCCGCAAAGCCGCTGCGGCACCCGAGCAGTTGAGCACCGTCCACACCCGGCTCCATCTTACCTTAATGGAAAAGTGGAAGAACCTCAAACCACGTCTGGAAATGAACTGCTGTTGGCGAGCTCCAGAGCGCACAAGGGCGGCTGGAGCGGCTCTTTGGCGGTTGCTCCCGTCTCTCCTCAAGAAGATTGTCACCTGGATGGTTCTGTCTTCCCTTGGGGGCTGGAAAGACCAGGGCGGGTTTCAGGGTGACCTGAGGTGCCGTGGTGGTCAGGGAATGGCTCGTGTGTACCATGAGGCACAGGTTGGGACAGGAGGAATGGGCTCTGGAGCCCGCTGACAGCTGGTGTGGGGACCACTGAGCAGCACTTTTCAGGGAGGACTTTACGTGTGGCTGGGGCTGGGTAGCTTCCCTGGTGGGATGGATAAGGCTTGGAGCCCAGTGAGCACTGGCAGTGGATGTGTGGTGTGGATGGTGGTCCCGTGGAGGGAGCATGGTGGTGTGTGGGAGTGAAGATGGCACTAAGGGTGTTCCTGCTGGCTGTCCGTGCTGCAGATGGCATGCTCCTGATACATTTTTGGGGTCCTGCAGTGGAGAGCCATGGACCCCCAGCCCACCATCTCCTCCTCCTTGAGAGCTTCCCAGTAACCATGGAGGCCTGCATCCTTGAGGAGCTTTGGCCCCTGGCACAGAGGTTTGGCAGCTCCTCCTTTCTGACGTGTGGTCTGGCCAGCAGTGCCCTGCTCCACAGAGGCCTCCATTAGTGTCCTGTCTGGTGTCCCACAGCAAAAACTCACCTTCCTACTCTGAGCCTGCGGTAGAGTCCTGCTCAAAGACCACCTCTACGCTCTATGACTCAAAATCTCAATTTATGACTCCAAGTCTTAACTTCTGGTTTGTTCTCCACCATGCCAGGGGATTGGACTGGGTGCGTTTTAAAGATCCCTTCCAACCCAAATTATTCCATGATTCTTTGGTGGTGTGAGTGTGGAGCCATCCTGTTTACTCTGTGCAAAGGACTGAATCTGTCCCAGAGGCTCAGAGACCTTGGTTACTGGGAGCTCTTTGGCTGTCACCAGTATTCCCAGTAACCACAAGCATCATGTCCCTTGGCCAAGCTCCAGTCTCCAGATTTATTTAAGAGGCCAGGAGGAGCTGGGCTGGCACACAATCCCTGTTGTCACCATAGGGGTCTGTGGCACAGTTTGGGGCCAGTGGGCATGTGAGTGGCTGGGACATTGGGGGGGCAAGGATTTCAGGCATTATGGTGGCCCAAGGCAGCTGGTGCTTGGGCTTTGCTCTGTGGCATTTGAAACCCCTTTTCCTCCTCTGGATGTGGTGCCTCAGTGAGACTGGGGACCACTGAGCTGGCACCACCCAGCTCTCCCAGCCTCTCCCTTCCTGTGGAGCTTGCTGACAGGGAACTACCCCTGCTTTTCGAACTTGATTTCCTTCTACGAGAGGGTAACCCACCTGATTGATCCAGGAAAGCCAGGAGATAGAATCTTTTTGGACTTTAGCAGGCCTTTGGTACAGTCTCACAGGATCCTTCTGGACAAAATGTCCAGCCCACAGCTGGATAAACACATCATGGGGTGGGCGAGCAACTGGCTCACGGGTCAGGCACAAAGGGTGACACCAGGCTGGCACAAGTCACTTGTGGGGTTCTGCAGGGCTCCATCCTAAGCCCTGTGCTCTTCAACATCTCCATTAACAACCTGGATGCAGGACTGGAGGGAATACTAAGTCAGTTTGCTGACTGCACTAAGCTGGGAGGAGCTGTCAACTCTCTCAAGGGCAGAGAGGCCCTGCAGAGAGACCCAGACAAATCAGACAGATGGAGAATCACCAAGCATGTGAAGTTTCACAAGGGAAGGTCACGGATTCTGCGCCTGGGACGGGGCAGCCGTGATTGTGTGTATGATTGTGGGGAAGGAGAAGCTGTGGAAGGGCTCTGGGGGTCCTGGTCCATGGCCAGCTGGATCTCAGCCAGGAGGGAAATCCGTGTTCTAGGGGCATCAGGCCAGGGAGGGGATTGTCAGGCTCTGCTCTGGGCTGAGGCAGCCTCACCTTAAGCTCTGAGGGCAGTTTTGCACACCACAGTATAAAAAAGGCATGAAGCTATTAGAGAGTGAACAAAGAAAGCCTGTGAAGATGGAGAAGGGTCTGCAGAGGTCTTGTGAGGAGTGCCTGAGGTCACTTGGTTTGTTCAGCTGGAGAAGAAGAGAGGGGAGGCCTCTTTGTCATCTTCAACTCCTCCCAAGGGGGAGTGGAGAGGCAGGTTCCCATCTCTTCATTCTTGTGACCAGTGACAGGACTGAAGGAAATGGCTGGAGCTGAGTCAGGGGAAGGATGTCAGGAAAAGGTTTTTCCCTCAGGGGATGGTCATGGCCCCAATGCTGCCAGAGCTCAGGGGGGCATTTGAACAAAACTCCCAAACACAGGATGGGATTGTTGGGATGTCCTGTGCAGGGCCAGGAGCTGCACTTAGTGATCCTGATGGGCCCTTTCCAACTCAGCCTATTCTGTGAGTCTGAAGCCCAGGCCCTGGGAGTGAATGGCTGGTATGGACAGGGCACTTGGGGCTCATACCTTGGGGGCTGTGGCAGAGCCAGGTCGAATTCATCTGGAGCCAGTTCAGTATTCATCTGGTGACCCCTCCCAGTGACCTGGCCAAGGGGTTGTATGTTGGTGAGTCTGGTGGTGACAGCTTTCCCAGGAAGAGAGTGCACAAGAGAGCCCATTCCCCAGCATTGCCATCGCTCCGTGTGTCTGGGCCGTGGCTTTTGGAAAAGGGACACGGGCAGCCCCTCAGGAAAGGATCTGCTCTCAGCCCTGCCAAGCTGAGGGGTTTCCCTCTGATACAGGCTGCTTCCCCATGGTGTCTGGCAGGGCCAGTGTGGGGGATACACCCCTCCTGACTCCTCCCGAGCAGAGAAGCAGCTCCATTTGCTTCTCCAGCCCCGGGGTGTAGGAGCTCAGGGAGGGTGCAGTGGGGGTGTGTCTGCCATCCCCACAGCCTGGCACATGGCCCCATTTCACTTTGGGAGGTTAAATCACCCTTTTAAGTTGGATATTTTTCATGGGAAGGTCTCATGGAAGTCCCTTTCACGTGTGCCAGTCCCATGGGGCTGCTCATCCTGTGTCACCCTGGGGGGATGCCAGGCACTGGAGGTGGATGTTGGCCCTGGAAATGGTGAGGACAGCACACTCAGCATCCTCAGCTCAGAGACCACCAGCCCCTGACATGGCATTTGCACCTAATGAAAAATTGCACTAGTTGTGGGACCCCCTGGCCCCCACACGTGTCTTGTACTTGGCCAGGCAGGGGCTGGGGAAGCCCCACACCCCAAGCAGGGGCTGGGGACCTTTCCCATTCACCCACATTGTCCTCTAGTGGTACTAAATGCAGAGCCCACCCAATTGTTACCATGATTTGGGGAGCAGCAGCCCCATCCCTGGGCCCTGCTCAGGACATGGAGCAGGGTTCAGAGTGCTGTTGCTGGTTCCTCTGCTCCTAGTGACACCAGTGTACAAGTTTGGGATGTGTGTGGACTCCTGGCTCCCCTCAGCCTCCCCTTCCACATGTAACATTCCTGCTTCCGTTTCATTTGGGGGGAGGGCTGTTCTTCCTGTTGGGTTTTTCCCTTTTTGTTGATTTTTTTTGCAACTTCTTTGTTAATGTGTGTATATATATATATATATTAAAAAGAATTATAATATAATATAATATAATATATATATATGTTACTGGGTATGTCTGTGTGTGGGGGAGGCCTTAGGGTGAGGACAGCCCTGGGATCTTGCTGGCCATCACAGTATTCCCCAAACCTGGCAAAGCCATGCATCCACGGGAGCAGAGGGGACTTGTGGTACCACCCAGCAGCAGCTTTCCTTGTGCTGGGCTCATCCCAGCCTGGAGAGCCCACAGGGTGGCCAGGCACGGGGTGTGCTAAAGCTCCATCCAAAAGCATCAGTACACGTCAATATTGAGCACCTGATGATGTCCCATTGTCCAGGAGTGTGCCAGCCTGCTCTTTCCCCTGTCCTGGATGTCTACAAGCATTCTGGACATCTCTGAGTGCCAGCCCTGTCCTGGTGCTCTCACCCCCCCAGTGCCTTGGAGAGGGTGGGGATGAAGCCGGTGGTGGGGCTGGGCAGCAGCAGCTGTGACAGCCCCCCCTGCACAGTCCCTGTCACACACAGGCACTGGCAGCCAGCAGGGAGGAACTCGGGGCTCCCCCTCTCTCAGCCCTGCATGCACATCACTTGGGTCTCCCAGGGGCTCCACCAGGCAGGTCTGGGCCCAGAGACTGGGGATGCCCCATGCTGGAATGGGGCCCCTGGGCAGAAGCCACTGGAGAAGGGACATTGGGGGGAAGCCTCATGTGGGGGAGCACAGGCACACAAACCACCAGAAGACAGAGCCCATTTTTGGAGCACAAGTGCCTAAAATATTTATTAAGTGGAAAACATATGGTGCAAACCAACACTGTGGAATTAAATATTTCTTATTTTATGCCTTTGCTCCAGGCTTTTTCCTGTTAAAGATTAACCACCAGCACATGGAACCTGCCTAGAGGATGAATTTCTGCTTCTGCTACGAACAAACCTGTGGTGTTTGCATTGATCAGAGCTCTGCCCTAGCTGTGGGGTGTCAGTGACACACAGCAGTGATGGGCTGGTGCTGGTGCTCGTGCTCCTGCTTCTGCCACAAACACCCCACTACCAGAGCCCCACACTGAGGAGTGGGGAGCTGCAGTGCCCAGGGCTCACAGCCTCCATTTCCAGACATTGTATTTATTCCCTGGTCCAGAGGTTGGCAGGGTAGCCCCAGACCACCGCACTTGCCAGGGGGTTTTCCCAACCCCATCCCCTTCATCCCATCACTCTGCTCCAGCCTGGTTTGCTGCATCTCCTGGGACGAGTGTGTGGGGCCTGGCAGGGATCTGCAGGTGCTCCCGGGCTGCAGCCACTTGTCAAACAGGTCCTGACAGGTCCCAAAAGCCAGACGTGCTCCAACCCTGTTGAGCAACCCCTGTGGCAGGAGAGACCCAGAGCCCCCAGCCCAGTGAGCACCCAGCCAGCAGCAAGGACACAACAGGAGCAAAATCTGGCTATTTGAGGAGTCTGTGCAAGGGGACACGCGTCCTCTCCTTCCACCATGGGACAGTCGGCCCTGGGAGAGGACCTGCTCCTCCCCCCGTGGAATTGACAACAGCACAGGAACCTTATTTTCTTTTAAATTGAAAAGTAAAACCTTCCAAAGGAGAAACATGCCCCGAGTGGTCACGAATGGGCACTTAAACAGCAGAGCCTCAGCGTAGAGAGGTGAGGCACTGCTGGGCTCTGCCGTCAGCCCATCCCAAAGCTGCCGTGAGAACACCCCCACGCAGCCCAGGGGGAGCCTCTGGCCCCTGAGGGGTTCATCTAGAGGGGCTCACCCCGGCTGTCACGACAGCTCAGCAGCAATGGACCTCAGTGCATCCAGAGCTTCCAGAAAGGCAGGAATTCTCCGCACGGATGTGTCTGGCACGCTGCTCCCCCGTGCTGCTGGCACGATTCCTGCCTCGGCGGCTGGGGCTGGGCGTGGGCGTTGCTGTGAATCACCGGGATGGATGCCAGCCCAGGGCCTGGAGAGCTCTCGGAGCTGGGAGCTGCTGGGACGGGCACACCTCGGCAAAGCGGAGTCCCGAGCGTGCCGGGAATCGCCCCCGCCCCGTCCCTCCTCCCTCCACCCCAACGGAAAGAGAGGAAGCTCCCGAGATTTCTTCATTGTCCGTGGAACGACCGTGTTAGGTGGGGAAATGAGTGCTGGGAAGGGAGGATGCATTTTCCTTACAGGCTTTCCGTGGTTGCGCTTAACCTGAAACCCACCTCCGGGACAAACCACAGCCCAAGGCAAGGCCCAAAGGGATGAGGAGCACTGGGACAGCAGAGCCGGGAGCTCATCCCTGCTGGGGCTGCTCAGAGCCAGCGGAACGGGGGTGCTGGGCAAGGGGAGAGCAGATGGCAAAGGATCAGCCGATACTGACACGGGGCCAGGGAAGAAATATGGCAGTGTCACCTTTGTGTCCTCTGACTGTGGCCAAAACTCCTTGAGAGTCATCCCCACCGTGGGACTGCTCCCACGTTCCCTCCAGCCAGTGCTGAGCACAGCTGGCTGCTCCAGCCCTCACCGGTGCTGGGGATGGCCCGGGGCTCTCTGTCACAGCTCCTGGAAACTAGGGGAAGGATGTTAAAGGATGTCATCCCTGGTCACCTCTTTCCTCAAAACAGCCAGTGCCCAGGAAGGAGCTCTTCCCTTTCCCTTCCTGCTTTATCTGATGCTTTTCCTGTCAACCTCGGGTTTCTAGGAAACGGTATCCCTCATTGTGAAAGCCGATTTAAAACCATCACTTGTGTGGCAGGTTGCTTCATGGAAAGGGAAAGGCTGCTCTGAGATGATGGAATGACCTTTGCCACTGCTTTCCAGGAATGTCCTTTAACACAAGAGGTTTCAGTGTCACAAATAACAAAAATCAAACCAGAAATGGATTCCTGAAGTCAATGAGGAGGGGAAAGACCAGCATGTGGCATGGGTTTGGGAAGGCTAATGGCAGGTTTTGGGGGACTGAGAGGAAGGTTGGTTTTGGCTTTTTATGTTTAATTTCTTCTGTAGTTAATGAAATAGGAAATTTTAAAAATCCCTCCCTTGAGAAAGCTTAAAAACACACTGCCTGGGAACCCTGGGGCTTCCCCCCTGCTCTGGGAAGCTGCAAAGTGAAGAGATAAGAGAAATCACTGGGTTTAAATAGCAAGTGACATCAAGATGTCTCATCTGTCCTATCTGCAGCAGCAATGGCTTGTACTGGGGTGGGATAATCCTCACTGGGAATATGTGCTACAGCTCTCCCATTCAGGAATGAAAATCTCTTTAACTGGTGGCTTCACTCCAGGCTGGAAAAAAAGTTAAATAAATGGACAGAAAAGAAAATGACACCCTGAGCTGCTCATAAACTGTGCAAGGCAAACGAGTTAGAGTCTGAGCTGGCCTGAATTAATCCTTAATGGAACTTGAGGTTTTAAATACTCATCTGAATAACCAGTCCCTAAAACTGAGTGTTCTTGATCATTTGAGCATTACTTAATATTCTTGGTCTGGCTATGGAGTGATAGACAAGACCTGGAATGAGACCAGAAGCCTTTATTGAAGAATTCTGGGGTTTAAGACATGAGAAGGGGAAGGGAGCACGGCAAGAGGTAGGTGGTGAGGATACCAAGTGCTTGTGTCTCAGACTAAATATGGCTGCAAGGGGGAGCCTGCAGGAATTCTCCTGAGCTGCAGGAGCCAGTCCTGAGTTGCAGGAACTGTCCTGACCCACCTGGAGCAGGCAGCTTGAGACTCCAGTCCTTCATCGGCCCTTGCAAATCCCACCTGGCCCCTCTCCTGAGAACATCCCATCCAGGCTCACCACTGCATCCTCCAAGCTTTGGAGCCAGGCAGGAGCAGCACAGGGACTGTTAATGGAATTGGGTCCAGTTCTCCATGGCAACGAGCAAGAACTGGGTCAGTGCAGGATGTGAGGAGCCAAGCACTCCCAGGAGTTTTAAAAGTAAACACCAGCCAGAAAATAAGGCATAAGGAGCCGGGGGGGGCAAGGGGACCCTGGGACCCCCAGAGCTGAAGCAGAGCCCCCATCACCACATATCACAGAGAGCAGTGGGGCCCCAGTCCTACCCAGGAAGGGGGGCACAGGAAGGTTCCCGTGGGTGCTTCTGCATGAGACATCCAGGGCTGCAGGGAGCAGGGGCTGCCTGGTCCCCAAGGCACACAGAGCCCTCCACAGCGACAGAGAGCATTTGATCTTCAAATTCCCTCAGCCTCCCTGCCCCCTATTTCCCACCGCTTTGAGCCAAGTGTCTTCTCTCCACATGGCCCTTGCTCTCCTGCCTCCCTGGCTCTAATTTGTCCCTGTTTATTTACACAGGCGAACAGGCTGACATCCATCACTGAGATTCTCTCTGCAGAGGCTGTCTGCATGAAAATCCTCATTACAGCTCCTCTCTGACAGGAGCTGTGCTGGGCTGGCTGCCTTTGATCAGCCAGATGCTCGGATGGAGCCTGGATCTGTGTGATGCAGCCTTTGCTCTGTGCTCAGCAGCCACGTGGCAGAGGCTCCATCGTTTTCCCCCTGCCAATGCACAGGTGCCTCTGCCACCACAGGCCATCAGTTGTTACCTGAATGATGGGACCAGGGCTGAGCTGTCAGGGAAGCAGTGATGGTTTGAGGGGGCTGCAGGGCAGAGCAGAAAGAACTGGGTGGAACAGGAGCATGGAACTGGATAATTTTTAAGGTCCCTTCCAACCCAAACCATTCCATGATTCGAGGAAGCTAAACACTAGAACAATGAGAAAATTACCTGCAGAGTTTTTTCAAGGCCGATCAGAGTCACAAATTCAGCTGCCATAGTTATTGAAGGTCATGAGGAACCATCACCACCTTCAGCTGGTTTGATGATTTAATTGATACCTGGGCTCTGAGCTTTCATGTACCAAAATGTACCAATATGTCCATAATTTGGCAGACCTTTGTGCTTCATTTGTCATTAAAATCCCTCCGTTCTGTTCCCAGTGTGTCACCCTGATGTGAATAACTTCTCTTGAGTGGTGTCTTCATTTGTAAAATGGGCTTTTTAATCCTGCTCCACCTGATAATGAATTAAACACTCTCTTAACATTAACACAGCACCTGGTGGATGGAGAGACGTGCTGCTGATGACAAAATTACGGTGTTATTTTATTTCACTTACTGCACATATACACAGCAGCATCCTCTGAGCCCATTAAGCACCTTCATCCTCGTGCCACAATGGAGCCTGAGCCCTGTCCCCTGCCCAGCCACACACTGCCCCAGCTACAGCCTCAGGCCCTTCCCAACCCAGTCTCCACCACAGAGGCCCAAGGTGGCCAGCATGGAGATGGCCAAAGCCCCACACGGCCTGGGAAGGTGAGCAAGGGGGGAAGTGGCCAGGTCGGGATGTTCTGTGTCCCTGCAACCCTCACCCGCCCAGGGCAGGCAGTGCTGGAGCAGCTGGGACTGGTTAATGGCATGGGAGCCCTTTATCCCTGATGTCATGTACGGAACTCCTGTATTCTCAAGGCTCCTCAACCAGGTGGGATTTTCCCTGGATCAGTCAAGGTAACCAATCCTACCATGCACGGTTTCATGGGAGCCGGGATCTACCTCCTGTGCACTCTGCACAGCCCCATCCATGGATCAGGGCCTGCTCCTGCAGTGTATTTAACCTGGCTTTCCCATCAATCCTCTTAGAATCAGAGAATCTCCTGAGTTGGAATAAACCCATCAGGATCAAGTCTAATTCCTCGCCCAGCACAAACACCCCAACAATCCCACCCTGGGCATCCCTGAGCACTGTCCAAACACTCCTGGAGCTCTGGCAACCTCGGGGCTGGGACCATTCCCTGGGGAGCCTGGGCAGTGCCCAGCACCCTCTGGGTGAAGAACCTTTCCCTGATCTCCCACCTAACCCTCCCTGACACAGCTCAAACCATTCCCTCAGGTGGAGACAGGCTCAGCAGGAGCCAGGTGGGAGGGAGCCACTTCCTGGACCTCCTCTCCAGAAATCCCTCTGCTCCGTGCCCAGCTCCAGGCCAGTGCTGCTGGGTGACACCTCAGCAGAGCACAAGAGCTGCCCAATTATCCATGGACCCGAGCAACCGGAAACTGGGCGAGTGGAGGAATTTGTAATTAAATTGCCATTAGATGGGTAACAGATTGTCTGGCAGCTGACAGTGAGTGAAAACGCTCCATTCTGTCATGTTTTATCAGCATGAAAACCATTTGCAAGTGCTCTAATTACATTCCTAATTGCCAATGTGATTAGGGACCTGCAGCTGTTCATTAAGCGTGTGTCACCCTCAGCCAGCAATCTGGAAGAGAGAATATTTAATTAATTGAATAACACATTGGATGAGGAGGTGTCCGGACCTGGAAGCTGGGAGCCTTGTGCTGAATAGTGCTGGTGGGCATCAGCATCCTCTTCCAGCTCTGGGCACAGCCTCTGTTGGGTACCTAATATGCATAAAAACCACAGGTTTCTGTCCCCAATAATCCCACAGGAGGTCTCCTGCCCTGATGTCCAGCCAATTTTTTATCTTCTCACCATGTCATGCTTCTTGTAGGTGGCCCAGTGTGATCCACGTGGCTGCAGCTCCAGTGACCACAGCTCAGTCCAGAGAGGGATTGGGCCTTCAAGGTGTCCCTTTCTCCTGGCCACTCTTCCCAGCTCTCCCTTGTTCCCAGCCTTCTCTTTGTTCTTTTTCCTTCCTTAAACACACCAACAGCTCACAGGGGGTTTCCCCTTGGAACAGGTGCCCAGAGAAGTTGTGGCTGCCCCATCCCTGGAAGTGTTCAGGTTCGGTTGGATGGGGCTTGGAGCAACCTGGAATAATGGAAGTTGTCCCTGTCCATGGCCAAGGGTTGGAACTGGAAGTTTTTTAAGGTCCCTTCCAACTCAAACCATTCCATGATTCCATTTGCTATGGTTCTACATCCAGCTCCCCTTGTTTGCCTGAGCAGCCACACAGAGACAGGGAAAAACATGAGTGCATCCAGATCAGCTTATTTCTTCAAATTTAACATACTCCAGTGCTTAAAATATTCCTGGTCACAACAGGGAGAGTCTTAGGAGGCTTCACCTTAATCCCTGTTTAATTTCTACTTAAGAAAATGTCACTGCAGATGTTTAATAAGAATTAATTCTGGGTTTTGCACAGTTACTTTCAATTAAATAGCCCCAAGTGTTCCATGACTCTTCAAACAGACACTAAAGCACATCGAATCCTGCTCCCCATCCATTGACTCCAGTACCTCTGTCCCTGCAGCTTGGAGTCCCAGTCCTGCAGTCACTCCAGTGCTGAGGGATGATGTGGAGCTGCAGCTCTGGGCTGTTTCTGCCTTGCCAGGGATCAACTTGGGAAGATGCCAGGGTCCCTCTCAGCCTGGACATCATTTTATCCCAAAGATTCCAGCTTTCTTTGAAGGGTAGGGTTGCCTGTAGCCACAGTCACAACTGGGAAATCATTCATGTGAGGGAGAGTAGAGCCTGGTATTGGGTCAAGGTGCTGGCACAAGGAGGAAGGAACACTCAGGGAATGTTCCAGTCCCTCTGCACATCCTCTGGGCTCCTCACAAGTGTGCAAACCTGTCTCTGGCCCTTCTGCCCCAGCCCTGGGAAGTTGCTTTTATAAAAAAATGGGCAGTAAATAAATTTTAAAACTAGGGCATCCGCTGCAAAGCAAATTATTCTCCTTTCATCTTCTTGCTCAGTTTGGGGTTTGTGGTTTGTTGGTTTTTTTTTCTTCTTGCCTAAGTGCAGTGCTTTGCACTTGTTATTATTGAATTTTCTATCATTGATTTGGGCTATTTTTTCAGCACGTGGGGATTATCCTGAATTCCAAGACTGCTTCTCCCTCTGCAAGCCTGGAGCACACTGGAACATGGAACCATTGAAGAAGTCCTCTGAGACAATCAACCCCAACCATACCCCCAACACTGCCAAGACCACCACTATCCCATGTTCCCAAGTGCCACATCCACAGGATCCATCCCCTGCCAGTGCCTCTCCCCTCTGCCAGGAAATGACCCCGTTTACTTCCAGACAGTTTTGGGATGCAAATGCTGACAGTGACCCAAACTGTTGCATTCAGCAGCTGCAGCACCAAACCCCAGAAAACTTCCCCCATCAGCCTTCATCCATCTCTAATAGAGAAATGGAAATTTGGGTGCCCCAAGGAACCACTTCTCTGAGCTGCAGTGCTTCACTGGGTGAGTAGCAGCAGGAGAATGTGAGAGGAGAGGAAGGAAACAGCAGCCTGATCAGGATGAAAACCATTTTTATATCCACTGGTGAAAATGGGCTCAATAAATACCTGCCCCACCACAGCTGCCAAAGCCATTTCCCACAACAAAGGCCTCCCTCCTCTCCCACTGCCCCCTCCCCATGCTGGGCCAATGTGGGTGCTGAGAGCCACAGCTCTGAAACCTTGGCTGCAGAAGAAAAACACCTAAAGTCACCTTTTCTGCTCATCCCCTCCTCCCCATAAGTAAATCCTGGGAACTTGATCTATGGAGCTCAATAGAGTTCACTCCAGCATGAAGTGAGGCACAGGAATCAGACACAAACACCAGTGGAGAGGGAGATGGGAACACACAGTGTGGATTTGGCTGCCTCATCTTGAATGTCTCCTTTGCAAGAGGTTTAACTGGTCTTGGGCACTGGCCTCTGCACCCAGGGAGCCCTTGCTCTGACAAATCACCTTCAGGACATAGGGTAAGGAAAGACAAATGGTGATTCAGGTGCTCAGATCATCTTCGATCCTATTGCTCCATTGGATTAGTTATTCTCCATTGCTTCTTGTATCCTCCCCTGCTCCCTGCTTCCAATTCCTCTCTCCTCTCCGTCACCTCTTGTATCCTCCCTTGCTTCCTGCTCCCAGACCCTCTCTTTGCTCTTGATTCCTCTTCCTGCTCCCAGTCCTTCTTCCTGCTCCCAGTTCTTCTCCCTCCTTTCCATCCCCTCTTGCACCCCTGTTCTATCTCTGCTCCCTGTCCCTCTCCCTGTTCTCAGTTGCTCTTCCTGCTCCCTGTCCCTCTCAGTCCCCCTGTCAGCCCTCAAACCCTCACTCATTCCTTTTTCCTGGTCCTCTCCTTGCTCCCCATGACCTGAGCATCCTTTATGGGGGAGTTGCCCCTCGGCTCCATTTCCCTCTCCATTCCCCTTCCTCCATAGCTCCTGCATGGAGATGAGTCTCCCATGCCATGTCCCAAACTCAGGACGACCCAGAGGCGTGATGTGTGTCAGACACTGCGTGGGTGTTGGAACCCTGGATGCTGAAAATATCAGGGTTTCTGCTTTGACAGGTGGGAGCCCTCAGGAGGGCACTGCCTTTGGCCTGAGGCCGTGGGAACAGCTTCCAAAGTTGTGTGATAGCACCGGGAGCGCATGTGTGTAATTGTATAGAGATGTGTGATGTCACAGGGTGAAATACTTCAGGTTTGGGGTTTTGGGATCTAGAATATAGTAATATAAATGAGACAATATGGAGGGATTTGGGCGTTGCCTGAGTCCTACCTCTTTGCTTTCTTCTTCTTCCTCCTCCTTCTCAGGTTTGGGAGCTCTTTTCTAACTGGTTAGTGAAGGCCCGCATTGCGGACATTGAGTGATCTTTAATTGGGTTATAAATAAAAATAACTTAGTTGTCGGGTTTTAACTGGTTCCGCTTATTGTTTAAAAGTCCTTGAAACAAGTTAGAAGTTTTCTTGCTTGACAAGAGAGAGCTCACACCCCGTGAGACTGTAACTTAG
Source organism: Aegithalos caudatus (assembly GCA_013389925.1). Taxonomy (NCBI): domain Eukaryota; kingdom Metazoa; phylum Chordata; class Aves; order Passeriformes; family Aegithalidae; genus Aegithalos; species Aegithalos caudatus. The sequence continues at coordinate 109,671 of WEIU01008637.1, forward strand.
ATAAGATACAACATACAACCGAGTCCAAACGAGATTCCGTCGTGTCCAGCCCTGGCCAGAACACCCGCACACTGGGAAGGTGTGTGCTGATTTCTCACCTCACTGCGGGCACAGGGGGCTCTGCAGAGCCCATTCCCGGGACGCAGGACACCACCCCAGCCCACGCCTCCTCCCTGCCGCCAGCGCTGATTGACACCAGGCAAACCCCGGCTCTCATCAGTGTGGATGGCATCGTCTCAGCCCGTGGGTCACTGGAGCCAAGACAGTGAATTCAGCACAACCAGAGGGATGAACAAGGCAGTCTGAAGCCTCCAGCTCTGCTCAGTCCCATCCTTTCCAGGGCTGGGACCCAATTAGAGCCGAGTGCCGCAGGCTTCTGTCCACCCCAGCACCACACTAAATGGCTGCCCTTGTTCACATTAGAGCGCCTGGAGAGACACTGGGCAACAATTACTCCCTCTAATTAATGGCCAGATTAAAACAGGGCTCAGTTCTACCCAGTAATTTGAAAATGAGAGACTCCATAACCATCCCCAGCACATGAGAGCATCATCCTCATAAAGACCTTTAAATTAAGATCTTTGAGCTACTATTACTCAGAGGCCATGAATTACTGTCTGTGTTTAAAACAGACACATTATTTATTGAACCAATGGAACTAAGCCTTTCTAGTCTGCTGGAGACGTCGAGATGTGATTCAAAGCCCAGTGTTGCCAGCCCTGCCTCGCCGGGGCCAGGCACCACCAGGCTAATTCACAGCTCCAGGTTGCTGCAGCATGACACAACATTAACCAGTCCAACTTCAGGAAATCTGGATTTATATTGTTTTAATTAGACTGCTCTCTTTAATCCCCAAGTGCACGCAAGGCTAATGGTACATGGTGGCACAGAGGGGACTGTCACGTCCCCCTCAGTCAGACCCACCTTGCAAGTTGCCATTAAGGTTCAGACCCACAATGACACCACCAAGCACATGCTTCATTCCTCCCAGGTCATCAGCAAGGTCTTTGAAATGATTTTCAGAAGACAAACCCAAGGCTATTAGAGAAAAGACCTTGAACTGAACACAACAGAGGCTCTGCAGCGTGCTTGCTATGCAGCATTCATGCTGGAGAGGGAACGCTCCTGTGCTAGAAAAGGAGTCCAGGAAAAGAATGAGGAATTTGGAATATGTGATCAGCCATTGTCTCCTTTGAAGCAGGGAGAATGAGCACAGACCATCCCTGTTCCATGGGAGTGCAGGGCAGGAGGGCTCTCAGAGGCAATGAGAGCTTGAGGGATGTCCAATACATCCACAGCATCAGGGCTGGGAATTCAAATTAAATTTTTCAGAAGAAAACAGATGATGGTAAAATAGTTCAGCCCAGCATTGGGCTGGTAAACAGAACAGGACTACACAAATGGAGGAGCCCGGGAAATGTCCTCTTTGTGTTATTATCTTTCCCCATTTCCAAACCCTCTATGAGGTTGCAGCATGCTGTGATGGCTGCCAGGGAAGAAATGTGATTTAAACAGATACAAACCACCACTGTGGGGTTTTTTTTGGGGGAAAAAATAATGTATATTCCCACCTTTAGCTCAGTATCAAATGTGGCACTTAAATCCCCTCCATCACCAAGGGTGTTTGACCTAAGCAAGTAACAGTGTGACATGGGAGAAATTGTGACAGGGAGGGGAGCATCCCCACAGCATCCCTGTGCCATTCCCACAGCATCCCTGTGCCACCCCCACAGCATCCCTGTGCCATTCCCACAGCATCCCTGTGCCACCCCCACAGCATCCCTGTGCCATTCCCACAGCATCCCCCAGCATGGGGAGGCATGAGCTGCGTGGTGCACAACACAGGGAAAAAAACCCAGAATGTTGGTGACACAGAGGAGCCATGGAGAGGATGAGCAGGAGCAGCTGCCTTTTTCCCTGCACAATATCCCAAGCTTAGTGCCTCTGGTTCTTGAAAATTAAGCAGAAACTGCTATAATAAGTTATCCAACCCCCAACATAAGTAAAGTCCCCCTCCAGTCCCCAAACACAGTCTTTCGTGGTGGTTTCCTGCCCTGTGAGGCTCCAGCAGCCCAGCCTGGGCCCAGGGGCCGGGGACAGCAGGGAGGGAGAGCCCAGCCCAGCCCTGGAGCCACGGCTGTGCAGTAAATTACAGCACAACAACCCAGAGTGGCCCGTGGATCATTTATCATCCTGCGTGCACAGGAAGGCAGCAAGGGGATGATAAAAGTCTGTTCAGATTAATGGCTTGAGGAATTAGAGAGGAAGGAAGTTGCATCAGCACTGGAATTCCTCAGCCCTGCGCTGGAAAACACCTCCCTGATGGTGATAATTACATGAGCAACATAATCACACTTCTGCCATGTAACCTTGTAGTTTAGATGCTGTGTAACCCTTTAGTACAGACACACTCATATTGCACAAAGGTTTTCCTTTCTTCCCTAACTCCTAGCACAGGTATTTCCATGACCAGCAACCTTAAGACACATCAAGGTTTTGTGCTGGTCTCCTTCCCTATTCCCTATGCTACTAGTGCTTTATCCTGATCCCAGAAACATCTTCAAGAAAATTAAAAATAAAAAGTAAAAGCCTTTTTACAAAACTGGATGAGAAGTTGAAATAAAATTAATATACCTAAGGCAAAAAGAAAACAGTTGAAACCAGAATTCCCCCTTTCTCCCTTTTTTTCCCCTGTGTGCGTACCCATACACACATATTTAGAGAACTTCAAACAATTTCCATTCCATTTCAGCTGATCTTTTAACTCATTTCCAAGCACTTTGTAAAATGAAAAAACATGGGAACTCCTCCTCCTGGAAATGCCAAGACCCAGTTTCTGCATCAACCATTTCAAACCATTTATCCACTCAGCAGCTTTTTGGACCAAGGAGTCACTGAAGCTGCATATGCATCTGCAGGCAGCTAGATTTTAAATTAAAAAAAGGAGGCTAAGCTTAATCCAGGGCTTCCAGAGGGTCTGCCTGTGAAAGAGATGTGGCTGTGATGTGGAGAGGGGACAGGCTGGGGTGATGAGCTGGAGTGGGGTGATGGGCTTCCTTTTTCCTGCATCCTTCCCAGTCCTGGTGAACCGGCCTCGGGTCTCCAGCACTCCTGGCTGTGACACACCTCTCCCTTTGGTTAGAGAGGGAGTTCACCCCTTCAGCCCCAGCTCACAGCCCCCTGCACCCTGCTGCTGTTGCTTGATGTTTATTTCAGGCCTACAGGGGGGGAAAAAAAGGAATAAAAAAGTAGAATAGAGGGTTTATTCACTTGCAGAAAAGGCAGCATTGGAGCTGAGTTCTCTCCATAAGCACAAGGAGTATAAATAGCACAGAGAGAGAAAGGAAATCCAGGAGCTGTTTTGGGAAGCATGGCTTGGATGGATTTAAACAGCTCTGGCTCCTTCTGATGGTATTGTGCTGGGACATCAGATCAAACCAAAAAAGCACAAATCGGGAAGCACTGCTTCTGCCCAGGAATTGTCAGGAGGCTGTTTTTGCATATGAGCCTTGGCTGCAACTTCCCTCAGTAAAATCCATGGATAGTGATGAAATTCTGGGACATTCACTCAATGTTTCCATCTTTTATGGCAACAGTTGCTATTAAATAAGAATTTTCTCTCTTGTATTCCCAGGTTGGTGACAGCCCCAGCATGGATTTCCAAACTACTGGGAGTGTCCCATGCATGAAACTGGGCTGAATTGGAGCCCTCTGGTGCTGCTGGCCTGGAGCAAAGGTTTGGTGCTGCTCAGGGGCCTGAGCTCCAGCACTGCTGTCCTGAGCTCCAGTGTCTGCCTGGTGCTGGCTGGCAGCTCCAGGCAAGGGGGATCAGGGATGGAGTGAAAGGGACCTGGTGGGGAAAGGGATCGCTTGGCAGGGAATCTTGGCAGAAAAAAACCCACATTTTAATATTGTGTTGGCCTTAAAGCAATTTTCCCTTTTCCCCAAACTCTCCAAGGGTTTGGATCTAGATGACTTGACTGACCAGCTCATTCCCATGGATCTGCAAGAGACTGACTGGCTGCTGGTGACACATGGGGACAAGGTTGTTATTGATTTTCCAATGAAAACCCAACAATACAGCCAGAGCCAAATAACCTCCTAACCCCTCATCCTAACCCCTCATCATGTTCTGAACATATGTTTTCTACATTTCAAAATTTTCTCCCCTCAGTACAAAAACAGCTCCCAGACTCTGAAGCAGGCACAACTGACCTCTCCACCCCCACAAACACACCAGATCAGGGCGAAGTATTTCTTTTTCAGCCCAGTATTAAAGCAAGAAAATAAATAAAACCACTCAGGATTTCTCCAAAATAAATATATTACCATTTTCTTATTGAACTGTTTCATTGGGATGGGGTTTGTTTCATTTTAATCTGAAAAAAACCTCACGTTGCATTTAAGAACATCACTTTGGAAAGAGAAAAAGGCTTGCTTTCCTTTAAAAAAATCACAAAATTCAACATTTCAGCAAAGATGTTTTCCAGTTCCTCTCACAAGGAGGAGAATTCTGTCTTTGCCAGGCCCTGCTCCAGCAGCTCCTGCCTTGTTTAAATTACAGTCAGAACCAATTACCACTGCCACCAGCCTGGCTTTCCCTCAGCTGCATTTTCTGTCTGACAGGGTAAAATCCGATTCATGCAGTATTTTGCAATATTTTTCTCTCTGAAAACAATTTCCCCCTGACTCCTAGAGACCTCCTGATTTCCAGATTAATTTTCCTCTCTCCAGCTTTTCTCCCTCCTCTTTTTTTTTTTTTTTCCTCCTTTAACTGCTGGGGGGAAAAAAAAAAAAGTTTTCCTGATGTATCTGATTTCTCAGCAGTGCCAACCCCAGCCTTTCCCTTGCTGCCCCAGGGCTAGAGAGAAGAGGCAGAGGAGGGGATGCCAAGGGGGTTATTTAAGAGGAGGGGACACTTTCCCAGCCCATGGCACTGCTGGTTGTTGGGATGCAGGGCAGGAGTACTGCAGCTGCCCTGACCCTTCCTATGGGACCCCTCCAAAACCTTCCAGCTGTTTAAGCCATGCTCAAACAAGCACAGCTCAACTCTCAGCCTTGGCAATGCTGCTACATCCCATGAGGAAAGAGGCTCAAGGAAGGGCTCCATTAAGAATTCCAATCTGTACTTGAGGCTTTTACCCTTTCCATAAAAACCTGCCAATATTTTCTCAGCCCCTCACAGTGGCAGAGCAGCAGCTGCCAGAAGTGAATTTCTGTGCTCCACACTCTCCTGTCCGTGCCTAAATCCCTACAGAAAGATGGAGACATGCTCCTGCTGCCCCAGCAAGATGGCAACAAGCCCAGGAGGCTTTTCCCAGGAGTGCCTTCCCGTGAGGTTCTGCTCCTCACCTGCAGTGAGGAAGTGGCTGGGGGGGGCTGGGCATGAACCCTCCCCTCTGGTGGGTTCCACAGAACCGTGCTCTGTGCCCTCAGCTCTGGGGAGAAAAGGAGAATGGGACAAACCAAGCACAAGGAATGCCACCAAGGAGACCTCCCGGGTTTCAATTCCCCCTCATCCCTCACCAGACTCTGGCTCCTTCCCTTCATTCTGCTCTGACTTAGTCCAAAAGCCTCTTCCTTGTTGGTTTTCCCTTCCATCAGTGAAGGATGCTGTTGTGCCTCCACTCAGCTGTAACCTTGGAAATAACAGTTATTTACTTTCCCAAGTTTATGTTGCTTGCCCAGTTACTGAGTTGACAGTTCACAGTTCACTTTACTAAACAGAGCAGAGCAGCAGCCAAGTCCATGCACTGCTTGCCAAGAGGGATGAGAGCTTTCTCCCGCTGGGTAAGCACCCAGGGGATTGTGAGCAGCAGCAGCAGCCCTCAGTCATCCCCCTGGGATCACCCATCACCCTGAACCCAGGCAGGAGACCTGCCCACACCTGATGCACCCCGGGGACCTCTGCCTTTCCTGGAGGAGAAGCAAAAGCCACATACAGAGTCACAACCACTGGCTGTGTCCATGCCACTGTATCCAGCAGGGGAAAAGCCAATTCCAGAGAGAGAGCCTCTTCCACTCCAGTGTCAGCTCCAGTCAATGCCATACAGGAGGGACCCCAGGGGATGAAGACCCCAGTACATCACAATCCCTTGGGTTGTTCCTGATCACTGGCTCAGGCACTGCACTTTATCCAGGGTGAGTTTATTTGTTCCAAACACTTTTTGGGTCACCTCAACAACACTAATGGCAACAGTCTTATTTTCAAGCTTTTCTGCTAAGCTGAAGCACTTTCTCTCTCCTCTTGAGTCATTTTAATGCAGTTAATAAAGTGTAGAAGCCCTTACCAGGTTTTTTTTCCCCCACTATCATGTATAATAAATGCGGTTTTGATTAAATTTTTACATGCTGCTTAATGCATCAAACAGGAATTTGCTATTCTCCTGGCAGCATGACAGAAATCTCTCCTCAACACAACACTCATTCCCTAGACTGATCTGCAGTGTCACTTCCATGGGAAGAAAAACTGGCAATGACAGTTTCCTGGGGGATGCCGAGGCAACAGCTGCTCGAAGGTTTTCAATCAGCATGCCTTCATTTCACAACTCCAGTGCAAACATGTTTATGGTAAATAACCCATCTCAGATGGAGAGAGCCAGGTAACCCTCTCATCTGTGCAAACACACATTTGTTTCTGGTTGAAAATTGCAATCTTGCTCATGCAGAGAAGTAGCTGAGAAAACCCAAGGATCTGCTTAAAGCAGCCTTATTCAAACTCAAGGCTCGTTAAATAACGTCTCAGCTTTGGCTGGGAAACTATTTTAGGGAATGTGGGTGTTTTTCCAAAGGCCACGTGTGTTCTGCAATATCCCCAGGGTATTTACAACAGGTTACTGGGCATCCCAGGAAAATCCCTCTGGCATCTCAGCACCCCTATCCATGGCAGGGGAGTTGGAACTAAATGGTCTTTAAGATCTCTTCCAAACCTTAACAGGCCACTTGCAACTCCTTCTCAGTTGCCACCAAATGAGCAAGAGAAGCTGCTGCTCTCAGACAGTGCCTGAGACAGGCAATCACAGGGCAGGGAGGGTCAGGTCAGGAACACCAGGAAGAGACACGATCTGCTTCCAGAGGGTATCAGCTGTTTCTCGAGGCACCAGACCAGACATTCAGGGTTTTCTCCTCCTCTGTGTAGAACTAAAGTTCTCAGGTTTTGACTGGCAGAGGTTTGCTGGTGAATAGCTGGTGATTGCAGGAGGGTTTTCCATATATGTAAGGATTTTCTGGGAGTCACTCAGAGTTCCCAAGGGGATGGCCAGGTTTCTGCAGCTGCTGAGCACGTGTGCTTTCCTGAGATACACAGCCTGACTTAGCTCCTCACCTCAGGCAGCAAGCAAAGCCTCCATCAGGTGCATGCTTCCCAAGGGAAGCCCAGCCAGCCTGCTGGCTGCTTTCCTCTGTCAGCAGCTTCTGTGGATCCAGCCTTCTTCTCTGCCACACTCAGCAGGACCTGAGTGCAGTTCTCACCCTGCACATCAGAGCTTCTGGGTCCATCCTGCTGCCATCCACCCTCCCTGGTGCTGGCAGTGGGAGCAGGATGGATGAACAGCCCATCCCAGGCTGTGGAGCTCCCTGTGTTTTTCACCTCCTCACACTCTGGAGAGGATAATTCCACTGATGCTGAGGCAGCCACAAGTACTTCTCAGGTCTCATTAACTTACCTGGAACATATCCATGGAAGCAGCCTGTGAGGACAAGCCTTTTTAGAGAGGGCAGCTTGGAAAAACAGTGGAAAGGAGCAAAGAGCCCACAGAGTGACTCTGGTATGTGTAGCCAGAGGCTCCCTCCTACCCAGCCCAGCCTCACTACTGGAGCCATTCCCTGCACTCAGCTTTTCCCAGGTTTTACCCCATTATGCCTGCAGGCACCATTCCATACAGACAAGACTTCTCACCTTGTGCCACAGCTGCCATGAGGTGCCCAGAAGGAGTTCCTGCACCTTTCCACCATCACTGACCAAGTTGTGCCTCACTGATCCCAGTGTTCTCAGGCTTGGCCAGGTCAGCTGGGCTCCTCCAAGAGAGGCAGGAGCTGCACCAGCCCTGGTCCAGGTGCCTTCAGAGCGAAGAGAAATGTCCCTCACTTCTCCACATGCTGTGGTTCAGTATTGGCCTGCCTTTGAAGCTTGCTAATCTGGAAGAATTATGTGAAGGCATCAATGGAAAACATCTCCTGGTTACAGGGTAATGGAGAGCAGCTCCAGTCACAGACCTTCCCATGGGACAGGAGTGCCCAGAAGGAAGGCTGAGTTCCCCAGGGCTCAGGGAGCCCCATGCTGCTCCTGCTGCCAGGGATTCCTGTAAGAGGAAGCTGAGCTGTGGTCAGTGCAGTGGGCCAGGATGGGGGCTCCAGCACAGGTCAAATCCACACAAAGTTCCACAGGGGTGGGACAGTCTCTGGAGCTCTCAATCCAGACTTTCAGCAGCTCTCCCATGTCCTGCAGCAGCAGTGGGAGAGTTGGGTTGTGAGAGATATTGCAGGGACTGATGCCACCACCCAGAGCTGCTGACTGCACAAGGAGCATCACAGGTGTGCAGAAACCAGGGAAAAGCACAGCAGCACCATGAGATGTGGGAGCAGAGCTGAGGAGGGGGAGCTGCCAGGGCACATGGAACACTCCAGCCCCTTCCCAGCCAATCTGCATCATCATGCCTCCCCAAAGCCCTGCTTTGCATGAGGAGCTTTCTCTCAGAGCCCCCTCTGAAATGTCCAGAGTTCTCCAGCGCTGGAAGGGAAGGATCTGATCCCAGTCACATTTTGAAATGGTTTTGATTTCCCCAGAGAGGCTGCAGATGCAGTTCTGAAGGGAGAACAGTTAATGCTCAATTTAGCTCCACATGACCTAATTTGCCTCCACTGATTCAACAAGGGGAAGCAAGGGAAGAGAAATCCTTGCACATGGACCTTGAGAGCCAATACATTCTGGGCTCAGAGGGAAGGGATGTGTCTGCAGTGGCATTGGTGGAGGCAGAAAATGCCCAGTGGCCACGAGCTGAGGACAAAAGCTCCAGGATTCCTCACTGGCTCAAGTGCCAGTCTTCCACTAAGGCCATGGCTAAAATTCCCTTAGGCCTTCTTCTGGGAAGGTTTATGTAGGAAGAATCTGTGGCTGACTTGGTCCATCCCCCTGTGCCAGTCCTGTGCTGATATGAATCACTCATTTTCCTGACCCACAATGTGACATCAGAGCTTTAAAGGAGATTGAGTGATTCAGGAAGGGATCAAAAGAAAGTTTTCTGTGCTGCACCCCAAGCCCAGGAAGAGGCTGAGGTGAGCTGAACCTGCTCTACTTTGACACAATTTTCTCCCTGCGGCCAGCAGTGCAAGGACTTGGGGAGTGGCATCACCAAAGCAGTCGGCCCTGGAACTGCAGGAGGTGATCTCAGGGTCCCCATCCTGGGGGAGGATGTGCTGCTGTTCCCACAGCCCCTGCAGCCCAGGGCAGCACCTCTGACATATTTCAGAAGTCAAGCATTTATTGAGGGGCAGGGGGTTCTGCCTGGGGACCACATTTGCTAACTCAGTGCCCAGATGCCATCACTGCCCACAGTGTTTTACCCTTTGGTTAGGGGCATCTTTATGCACCATTTGCCCTCTGGAAGAGAAATCCCTGTGATGCTGTCTCTCAGTACCTTCCCATTACCGGAGCAAAGGCTTCTTCTGATCAAGTGTGTGAAGTGCTCTCCGTGCCATTTGCCTCTGGGTCCAGCCCAAGCCTGACAATAGATGGAACACTGCTTAATTCCACATCCCCAGCTGGTCCTGGTGCTTCCATACACCTGCATCTCCTTTTCTGCTTCCCAGTGTTCCTAATGGCTCTGCTACCAACCTCCTCCATACCCCCACTCCTCTTCCCAGCTGAACTCTCCCCAAAACCATGTGTATATTTCTGATCAAAGGTAGAGAAGTGTATCTCTGCAGCCAGAGATTCCATTGCTCACTCCCTTCCAAAGGGCTCATTTCCAGCAGACTGTTACTCCAACACGCAATATGCAAATTTTTATTTAAGAAAACAAGGACAAATGTTTTCTGATAAACATTTCAGGGCAGTGTGCCAATGAGCAGATCCCTCTATTCCTCGCAGAACTGTAAAACACCAGCCTGCTGCCAGCCACAGAGATCAGAATGTTTTTCTTTTCATACATAAAAATGTCTTACTAATGAATCCCCCTCTCAGTGGCCAGCACTGACGCAGCTCTGCCATATGTTGATGCACACCGAGACCTCGTGGCTTGGAGAATATTTAATACTCATCAGACACAGGGAATATTGTTCCCTCCCTGCATAAGTGTTGGCTGAAAATGTAGGGATGTATGTGACCCCCCTGCTCCCAGTCCATCTGCTCCAATGGCACATTGTCCCTGGAAGGGTGAAGGGCACTCAGCTCCCTTGCTGCCCTGGCCCTAACTGCAGTGCTAGGACACCACTTCATATAAATAAGGGACTATTGTTGTGGCAAATGGCAGAAAAACAGGTGAAGTGACAGGAGTGCCAATTCTGTGCTGTGAAGGTCGTGTGACAAGTGCTGGTGCCTCCTGGTTTTACCCTTCACACTTGGGGTTGTGAGGGGATGCGTTACATCTTCTGCTGGTACTAGAGACAGCTGACACTTTCCAACAGGGTTTAACTCACAAATACAAGCTTGTCCCCAGAAGTCACAGATCCCTGCTGGTCTCAATGACAGAGCCCCTCCCAAAATAAGTCTCCAGCCTAAGTTCAGAAAATGCCCTAAAATATTTTTAGAATATAAAGAAGTGTTTATAATGGAGTTGGAAACTTTAGTTCTGTGAAGACCCATTTGCTTTTTCAGGAGCCAAGAAGCCATTCTTTTGAAATCTGTTCTGATCTTTTGTTTCCTATAAGATAGCCAGAGCTGTGTGTGACAATGGGGAGCTCTGGAGATGCACCACAAGAACAGGCCATGCAGAACAACCCCACACACCCTGCTGTGAGCTGGGCCCAGAAGCCCTGGATGGAGAGGGACAGCCCCAAAGATGTGGAATTTAGGATGTGTGGATGTGGCACCTGGGGACATGGGTTAGTGGTGGCCTTGGCAGTGCTGGGAACAGCTGTACTCGGTGAACTTGGAGGGAGGAGGGATTTTCCATGATTCTGTGAGATATGTCCACCATGCCACACCAATAGCAGTGCTTCTTGTTCCACCTGAAATGTGGCTCAGCTCAGCTCAGACACTCACATCCCCACCTGAAATGTGGCTCAGCTCAGCTCAGACACTCACATCCCCACCTGAAATGTGGCTCAGCTCAGCTCAGACACTCACATTCCCACCTTGAGGTGGAGTAGCTCCACACCTGGCTTTACAGAGATCCTAAACAAGAAAATCAGGGGTACAGCACTGCATGTTCCTGGCTCCAATTGGAACAGCCTCATCACAAGGCTGTGATCTCTGTTCTACAATAAACCTCACCTCCACATCTCAGCTATGAAGCACCAGTTTAAAAACAGTCCCTTTGGACAGAAGAAACCAAGACGTCAGAAGGAAAACCCCCATGGATTTATCAAAGATCACATCCCACTCCAACAATGGATTTACCTGATGTAAATCCAGGTAGGAGCCCATAACTGTGAGTGTGACATTTAAGGAACAGTGTGGATCATACACCCTACCCAAGGTTTGGATCCCAGTTGTTATTTCTGCATAGATGCCCTAATTGCTGCCTTTTTAATTACACTCATAAAGAAGGTAGGTCCATCAGTCATTGGTCCCCCATTACCACAACAAAGAGCATCACAAACAAATCATTAACAGGCATGAAAAGGCAGGTAATTAATTTAGTATGAGCATAAACACTGTCATATGACTTTATTACCAGCCTGACTTTCAGAAGGGGACATCAATAGTCTTGATTCAACAACATCTTCCCAATTAATCATTGCCAGGAGGCAGGAGGTGGATTTTAAGTGGTCAAGGTTAAAATAGGAAACCATCAGAGCTGTCAAAGCAACGTGCAGAAATCCCATCTCTCTCAGGTCATCCCTTCCCCCTCAGGGACATCCCATCTCACTCAGGGACACTCTGTCCCACCCAGGGACATGCAGGCTGAGGCAGTTCACACACTGCCCAGGAGCTGAGCACACAATCTGCCACCTGAACTAAAACCTGGCACAGCCAGAGTTATTCCTTCCTCAGCCACCGTGAGATGCTGCCACGGAAAATCACCTCTGCTCTTTGGGCCACAGGAATTCAGGCTCCCTTGGGTAAGGTCCGGTGGGAGAGACAGAGATTTCACTTCCATAACCTTGAATCTACTTTTCCTGAAGTGGTGGCCACAACCCATGGGTAGAGAGCTGGGGGTCCAGAGCCCTGAGCTCCCACACTTGCAGCACTGGTGGGTATCCCTGCACGGGAGCACAGGCAGAGCTTGGAGAGCCAGAGCTGCTTCTCCCATGTGGGAAATAATCCTGCCCTAAAGGCAAAATTGCGCCTATTTGGTTAATTAAGTGGGCACCAGGGAGGGGGGGAAAAGGAAAACAAAGGCAGACAAAGCCCAAACACACAGAACACAGGGAACACAGAGCCCTTTCAGGGAATGGGAGAGTGAGAAGCATCAATTGACTCTGCAGACAAGGTGTTTGGGCACGCACCCGAGGCAGCATGAAGAACACACAACAGTGTGAAGAAATGGATAATTACTTCCCCTGCACAGGGAGACACAGATTAATGAGAAGGAAAACAAAGGGCCTTTTATTTAGTTTTTGGCTGTGCGCTAGCACTGCTGAGTGCTTTCCTTGTGTCTCCCTGCTGTTTGCTGAGCCATCCCGGGCTGCTGGGGCAGCATCTGCCTCCACATGTCCCAGATAGAGCTGGGACACACTGTGGCCACAGATGCCTGGCTTCAGGCAGCGAAATGACCCCAGCACTGGGCTTGGGACACGAGTCTTCCCCGTGGGGAGCAGTTTCTCTGCACCCCATCCCTCAGGGCAGCACCACCCCTGTCCAGGCAAAGCTTTACAGCTCTTCACGCTCCCCAGCAGACATCATTCCAGTTCCCAAGGACCAGGGAATGGAGCTCTGCTGGCAACATCAGGCACCCTGCAGGCATTGCCAGACACCCCAGGCTGGCTGCTGAGAGTCCTGCAGTGATGCCAGACAAGCTCCACACCAGAGCTCCAGTCCTTGTGGGAGATGGGGCACAGTTCCCGTGCTGAGTGCTCCACCAGCCCCCCATCCAAGCATGTACCACCTCAAGAACATCTGGGCAGGATGCTGACCCTCTCTGCCCGGCCCTGCAGGGGGATAACCACTGGGAGCAGAGCCGGCAGCCCCCAGGGCTCTGCAAGGCGCTGCCATCGCCCCCGGAGGTGCCCAGGGGCTCCAGCTGGCACATCACAGAGCTGGCAGGATCCTGGCATGCACAGGAGCCACGGGATGTGGACTCACTTGCACGTCCAGGGTGTGCACACCCCTGTGTCTGTGTAACAAATGCAGTGCTCACCCTGTCCCGTGCTCAGGCAAATAAACCACGATAATGATGAGCATCAACTTGTGAGTGAGCATGAGAGGCAGTGAAGAAAAAATAAAAGCAGTTTGCCACAGGAGCACCAAAACCCATCCCTGTGAGCCTGAATAAATCACCTGGTGACTGACAGAGCTGTCACTGAGGCTGACAGGAGTGCAGCCCAGGAGCAGTTATTCCATGCTCAGGTATCCATCACCACTGCTAGTTTTGAAACTGAGACCAGCTGATGCTAACAGGGGACAGGGAATTAAACCGTAACAAGTTAAACCATCAAGTGCCTCTTCTGGTTGTTTTCACCTGGATGTCTGAGTGGGATGAAATGCCAGAGAGGTGCCAGACCCGCTGATTTATCGATTTCCTGACAAAAGGAATCACAGCTCTGCCCATTCTCTGCCATTGCTTTCTCCCCTTTCCAGCCTTGGCTGCTTCATTCCCGCTGGAGCCACTGCACAGCCCTGGGCTGGACAGGAGCATCTTCTGCCCCTTCTCACCCCACTGTAGGAGAGGCTTTGGGGGTTACACAGGCAGAGGCTGCACCCCAGCATTTTGGGGTTGTGTCCTGAGATGGGAAGAAGGGCCCTGAGCAGTGAGAATTTTAAGGTGGATTTGCTGGATGAGTTCTTCATCCAAAAAGAGCTTTTAACCCAAAAGTGAAGGTTTACCTGAAGAAAAACTGGAACAAGTGGCTTTTGAAGGTGTGGGATGCTCAGAACAGCTGAATGGGTCAGAGCAAGGATAAAAGGGGATCAGAAATAAACCTGCACCAATGGCTGGTCCTCTCCTCTGTGTCTGCTTCCCACCAGATCTGGACTTTCAGGAGTTACCACAGTCCTTCAGAGCCCCAGCAGCTGCCCAGGAGGAGTGGGAGCCTGAGCCAGAGGCAGGAGGAGAGAACCAGAGTGAGGTTCAGGATTTTAGCAGGAGGAGGAAAGCAACTGGAAAAGAACAGGTTAACAGGGACCAGCACCCAAATTCAAAGCTCTTGGCCGCCAGCAACGCTGGCAGCATGTCAGGCCATGAGGAATATTTTCCTTTCCTCTGCTGGGCCAAATCCCTTCCCAGGCAGGGCTGCTTGGCAGCTCTAGAGCGACTGCACAGTGACACCCACAGGAGAGGCCCCAGAGCTGTTCCTATCGCACCCAGCCACGTGCCAGCGCCGGGATGGAGCTGACAGGGACACCCGCACAGAGGAGCTCTTCAGAGCCACCCAAGGGTGAGCACAGAGTCAAATGCTCCCTTCCGTGGCCTGTGTTGGTGCTGGATGCACGTGAAATAACCGATTTCTGTTCTAGAAATATGTATTGTGATAGCAAAACGTAACATTATTTATTTTCACGTACTGACACACCCCCCTCTCCCCCCCCAGCCAGCCCTATAAATATTTATATGAAGCCAGGGAAAAATATGTTGGTGATGTAGTATGCCTTTGAGGTATATGTTGCATATAAAGCAGCCTCTATTATTTGGATATATTGCTGCACCACGCATAGCTGCAGTTCAGCCATTCACAGCCGTATCAGACATTAAAAGTTTGGATGAGGGAAGGACTCAGTGTGAAGCCCAAAATGTCCTGTCACATTTTGGCAGAGAAGTGCTTTGTTCTAAACCTCCTCAAGTCCACGAGTGTGGAGGTGATTGTTCCCTGCTGTGAGTCCAGCTGGGGCAGATCGGGGGAGTGCTGATGGACAGAGGTCCCGCCCGTCTGGGATGAGCCACAGGTCCCCTCACTGCTCAGGCTCCTCCTGCCCGTGTGCTGTCTGTTTCACGGGGCTCGCTGGGATGTTTTCCCACTTGGAGGATCTTGTGGTGTAGGAACATTACCCCCAGTACAGTGCCCCCCCCTAAGACTCTCCAAACCACACTGCCACTCTCTCCGTCCCCTTTTTCCCCTACCCCCTGCAGTGGTTGGAGAGGGATCTCATAGGGACCAGCCTCAGGCAGCACTGCACAAGCTTGTCTCCAGTAGTGGGGCACTTTATGTTGAGTATGAGGGAATGGCCTCTTTCATGGGAGGAAGCCCCCAAGAGACCAACCATGGACCCCTCACACCCATGTTTGTGCTGTTCTGCAGCTTGGGGCTTGGGGGCCTCACCCCAAAGCAAGCACAGCATGTGCTGTGCGGGTGTGGAAGGAAATCTGGAGGGAGTAAACTCAAAATTACAGGAAACCTGTGAAATCCACGTCACTCCCTCACTGAGGTGCAGCATTTCATCCTGACCTTCCCACCCCCAGGAGGGACGTGGTACCAGGAGTCTGCACATAGACCTGAGGCACTGGGGAGTTCAGCATCTTGGGTTGCAGGAGCTGAGGTTTGCAGGGAATGAAAATGAATTCGGTGCACAGCTGTAACTCAGCAGGTGTAATAAATAATGTGATTATACAAAAAGGGAGATGTTAATTGCATATCTGCTCTCAAAATTCTTACCTGTGAGGGAGGTAAGGCCTTGGGCAGAGGGTCCAGCTGTGGCTGTCCCTGGATCCCTGGAAGTGTCCAAGGCCAGGTTTCATGGGGCTAATGGAATGGGATAATGGAATGTGTCCCTGCCCATGGCAGGGGATGGAATGAGATGGCCTTTAATGTTCCTTCCAACCCAAACCATTCCATGATTCTACGAACATTCATCCTGCTACTGCAGCCTCTGCTCTTCCTGGCAGTAACTCACATACCTGGAATCAAAACATCACCAGGGGTTGAAGAACTTATAGGCCAGCAAGTCTGTGTTTGTTCCTGGAAAATGACTTTAAATTGTGATTATAAATAGGCTAATGGAGCACAGATGGGATGACATGGATTCTGTGATGGAAAATGTGTCAGTGTCTCCAAAATCCCTGGTACTGCTCCTGCTCCCAGCAGGAGTTATGGATGTTTGGGGTAGCCAGAGGGCTGCAGGACTACAGACAGGTAGGAGCCAGGGGAATGGTGCCTCTATGGAAGAAATTGCTTGAACAGAAAACTGAGGGATTTGATATTCAATTTTTCATTAACATTTCCTTGATGGATCTCACCACTGCGCATGTTAATGTTTTCCACAGCAATCTGGAAAGCACAAAGGGCTGGACAGTGCAGCCCAGTCCACAGATGATACAGAGGGAAGTTATTGAACCCCGAAAGCCCAACGCACCTCCAAACAGCCAAGTCAGGGAGCTGGAGGATGAGTTTGTAGCTGAACATTCTCTTCAATTAAGAAGTTATTCAGCGCTTGCATTTCAGGAGGGCAAAGCCCTGCCCCTGGAATGGCACAGTGGGGACTGCCAGGGTGGGAGGGAGTGAATTTGGAGGGAAAAGGAGCTGCTGCAATGATTAGGACCATGTGTGAGCCAAGAACAGGGGATGCTCTAGCACATTTTGGTAGCAAATGGCATCACTGACCAGACCTGGTTTAGGAGACACCCTTTTGGATGTGCAAATTAATTTTTAGCAGGAGGACAGGGACTAGGAGGTGGTGGGAACTACATTCATGGGCCTTGTTGGGGATATTTCACACTCGTCAGATGAAGTTCTGAAAATCCTGTGTGTAGCTTGGGAAATACAGGGAATTGTGTGGAAGAAAATCTTGATCCCAGATGGCATTCCTTTTCCTGCCTCAATGTCCTGGGCTGTGAAATCTGTCTGAGCAGACCCATGGCTCCGGCAACCTGTGTGTCCATGCTGGATCTGCTTGGCACCACTGCACGGGATGGCTGGAGGAGACACGGGGAGAGCAGAGGAGCTGCAGAAAGGGCTTTGGAGCAGGAAAGGGACCTGCCAGAAGCACGAGAAAGGGTGGCCTGGGAGGCACACGAACACAGGCTCGGAGGCCACGGAGAGGGGCACGGCCACGCAGCGTGGGCTGGAGGTGTTCACTCACGGCTCAGGCACACGGAGCAACCTCAGCTGCTGCCCCACAGAACAGCTGCCCCACAGCACAGCCCCAACAATTTGATTGTTGACAAACCAACATGTGGGTGGGGGGTAGCAAACGGGGGCAGGACCTGGTCCTGGGGCATGGGACTGCCGTGGGGATCCTCCGTGGGGCCCGTAGGGTCCAGTGCTGTCTCTCGCTGATTCCACCAAAACTGCTCCAACCTGTCCCTTATTTATTTTTTTTTTCCCTCACCAAGAGCTGCTTAGAAGCATCCACTGTGCAAATCTTGGCAGAGAGCACCCTCCAGTGGCACTGGGAGGCCAGGAGGGTCCTCGGCTGGGCACGGGGTTGTTCCAACATCCGAGCGGCACGACTGAGCCTCTGCTGAGCCGGGGTGAGGCAGCTGGAGCAGCTCCCATCAGAAGCTGTCCATGAGGAGCCACGCTTGGCTCACCTGCACGGCTGTGGGCTCCAGCTGAGGGTTGCCCTGGCGCCGAAGGTACTGGAATAGTAAGAAAAAGTTCTGCAAAAGCAGAGAATTTGGCTGTTGAACACTGAACCTCTTGGAGTTGGTCCAACCAGTGACGCTGTTCTGGATTTACCAGCATTCAGGGATGCAACGTGGGACAGGCAGTTGTGCGGAGAGCCGATGATCCTCACTCAATCACCAGATGTTCCGTGAGAAGACACAAGGCAGAGGCAGTGGTATCCTCAGGACAAACTGGGAAGAAAGTCAGGTTCCTCCAGGGTGTGGGCACCATCATCCCCTGACCCCCTCCACCCAGTGAGACTCACCCGAAGCCTCACAAAGCCCCGCCGAGGTGTCCCCTCTGGGCACGGCGTGTCCCCTTCCCCGGAGAGAACGCTCTCCGCGGGGCGGAGCAGAGGCAGGGCAGGGGAGGCAATGCCTGGGACATCTGGTTGTAATCAGTGTTTGCAGAACTGGCCTCGCTCCTGCCCGGCCCCCGGCCAGCGGAGCTGTTTCCCACGGGATGCCGAGCCCGTGGATCCCCGCGCCAGGGTCTGGCACGTCCGGCACAGCAACTGCGTCCCGGAGCACCCCTGGGCCCCGGCTCGGCCCAAGCCGAGGGGTCCGGTCCTGCCGAGAAACCAAAACAATGCTCTGGCACTGTTTCTCCCGGGATCTCTCCCTGAGGCCTCTCCGCAGCTCCAGAACCATCACGAGGCTGTGGCTCCTCATTCCCAGCCCTCCCACCCTGGCCAGCCCCACTCCTGATCATCAGAATAATGTGGTGACTTCATGGTGCAGTTTACTTCACACGGAAAGAGCCCTCGTAATTTTCTCATGCTAAACATTTGACATAAGACATGAAGAAAACACAATCCTTTCAGGGAAAAAAAAAAAAAAAAAAAA
>WEIU01008637.1:130436-140839 GCA_013389925.1 Aegithalos caudatus
CCGCCTGCAGTCGCTGCTGCGGGGCCGCCCGTTCCGCGCCTCCTCCGCAGGTAAGGGGACACCCACTGTGGGACGGGGCGTCCCGCGGGCCCCAGCCCCTGCTGCTGGGGCCGCTTCCCGCTCCGAGAGGTTCCACTCCCTGCCCTAGTGCTGGAGAGCTACGCTGCTGCTCCTCCGACGTTGTCACCCCGTGTCTCCTCCCCGGGAGGGTGACCCACGCCGGCTCCTACTTTCGGGGCCAATCATCCCTGCTCTATCAGCAGGGAGGTCTGGGGGAGCCGGGTAGGAGTGCCAAGGCCCATGGTGCCAGTGGCCAGGGAACCGTGCCCGGCCTTGGGGTGAGTTGTCATTGGGATGTTGGTAGCCAGGGCGCCGGGGTGAGGCCAGGACAGCCCTGCACTCTCTCCCTACGCCCGGACTTTATTCCCCTGCTCACAGCGGGCATTTTCCAGGCTGCCAGCCAAGCACACCTCACGCTGTGTCCGCAATTACTGGGGGCTGTTTTGGGAAAGCGGGGGCACCGGGCTGTCAGGGCTGGTCCTTGCCATCCCCCACGCTGTCCCTGCCTCAGGTGCTTTGCTTCATCCTGGGGCAGGGGACCGAGGGGGCTGTCCTGTTCAGAGCGGGGCAGTTTTCACTCGGGGTGTTGTGTATCCGGGGAAAACGTTGGGTTGTCACCCAGGCATCCCATCAGCGCATCCCCCATCCTGGCAAGCCAGTGCGGTTTGGGTTCCCTTGGACTGCTTCCACTTCCCATTCCAAGCATTTCGGTCTGGCACAGGCTGCTGTCCTGGGTCAAGAACAGGCAGCGCCGTTTCGGGGGATCTTAAAATAAGCTTATTTTGGAGTTGTTTATAGAAGTTTATTTTACAGGCTTTGCAGGGCAGGGAGGGCAGTGCTGCTCCAGCACGTTCCCCTCAAGCACCACACATTTCCCAGGCCCTTGGCAGAGTCCATGCCTCTGCTTTTGGCAAATCCCCTCGCAAGAACTCCCTTGCTGCTCCATCTGCCTGGAGCCATGGGAAATGACTGCCAGATCCTCACAGCTTGCATCCCGGATGCCGGGAAGGAGCCTCAGCTTGGGAGCTGCACTGCTCCCGACAGTGCTGTGGACCCATCATTAGACTGAGGAGCGGCTCCCACTGTCCTGTGCATTAACCAGGACAAATGAGGAGACAGTGAGGTTTCACAGTCACCCACGCTGACCTGTGCACTACCAGAGTGTGCCAAACCTGGCAGCAGCATCACTGTACATGCTGGACCAGGGTCTGCTAGTGGGGGAGGTGATTGTGCCCATAGCCAGATGGTCCCTCATTGCCTGTGTCTGGCCTGCAGGCTGGGCCTGCTCCAGGTGGCACAAGTACTGTGTGTGTGCCACCGTGGTGGCAGGGGCTTAGTGTGGGGGGACAGTGGAGGACACCATGAAGGAGATGCTGTAGGGGACAGGGATTGGCAGAGTGATGGTGTTGGGGGGATAGTGGGGGGATTGCCAGGAGACACCTACAGCTGCTGCTGTGGGCAGATGGAGAGTGTAGCCCCACGTTGTGTGTTCAGCTAATTCCAAGCACCTGGCAAGCAACACTACAGGTAGCTGCAGATATATGTGTGTAAGGCAGCAGCAAATTGTCCTCCTGTGCTACAGCTCCTCATTAGAGCCATGAATATGCACGTATGTAGATGTGCTGGGCCGGCTCAGAGCTGGGGTCGGAGGTGTGTAGTGATAAAAATGCTGTGATTTATCTTGTGGGAAGGGCTGGGGCAGTGTGAACAGAGCTAAGCTCACCTTCATTGTTGCTCAGTCGCACAGAGGCTTAGGAGGTTCATTTCTCCCTGCATCCTAAGGGAACACAGCCTGTTCACTCTCCCACCTGCTTCACATCCATCCACCACCAGCCAGTGGGATGCCAGAGCTTCCACTGTGACTGAACTTCCTTGGGTAAACAACAAAATTCTGACCGGTACTTCAGCAGCAGTTTGCTTTGCTAAGTGCCCCAGCATCAGCCCTCAGTGGGGGATCAGATCACGTCCTGGGGGACCGGAGCTCCTTGTGAGCCCCCAGCACTGCAGGAGAGTAGTGGCTGCCCAGGCCTTGAGAGGACACTTTCCACTAAGCTGCAGCACAGCAGGGACCCAGGAGTGAGAGGCAAATACTTAATGCCCCACACTGGGTTTGAGGTTTATTTTCTCCACTATTTTCATTTGTTGAAGAGGATCCAATGGCAAAAATAACACTTCACCTCTTAAAATTGAATGGAAGCCCACGGAAGATGCTCCAGGTGAAGCTCACCCAGGACCAGTCGTGCCCTGGTGCAGCCTCTGCTCAGCCTGCGTGGGTCCAGGTGACCTGTCACAGCCTGTCTGACCAGCTTTTAAGGACAGGGATGGGTCAGGCTGGAGATCCAGCAGGTGCCTCCTGGGCTGAGCTGGAGACAACACCAGCCCAGCACCAGCTACAGTACATCCTTGCTGCAGCCTCAGAATCATCCTGGGCTGGATTAATTCCATCCTTTAGCTCCTCTGAGGCCACAAGATGGGGACCAGACAGTTCTCAGGAAGTAGAAATGCTCCATGCATGACCAAAGCCCAGCTGCAATGCAGGCAGGGCATGGAGGCGGCAGTCCAGCCCTCACCTGACTCCAGCTCCCAAGAGCCTGTAGTGGTTTGCCCTTCCCAAGCCTGGTCCTTTTGCCAGGTCCTAGATTTGAGCATCCTCAGTTAGGTCATAAGCCTTTGTCTGGTTCTGGTTCCTACCAGACAGGTTTAGAAAGATTCCAAAGACATAGGCCTCCTCACCCTGTGGCTGGGGAGTTCAGGTCACCACTGTGCAGCAGGATGTGCCCACTGGTGTTTCCAGGGGCTGTGAGCCGAGGGAGCTGCCTCATCCTCCTCAGGAAGGGGAGATGCCAGTAGAGAAGTGTTGTTTCCAGATGAAGAAATCACCCAGCAAAGGGCTGGGGAAACACTTGTCCGACAAGGCAGCGTGGCTGTTTCCAGCAGGAGACGGCAGCCGAGGGCTGTTGGATTCCTCTGCTCTTATTCACCGGCAGTGGTGGAGGTGGGGAGGGCACACGCCTGTCGGGGAGCTGGGAGCATCCCTCATCCCGTGGTGCAGTGAGCCAAGGATGCCATGGCTTGGCAAAGGGTCCCACTGCGGGCAGAGCAGAGCAGGGACCAGGCTCCCTGTCCCGCTCCCACCGGCACAGCCATGTCCTGGACGGTGACACATGCCAGTATGGCTCAGTCTCCTCTTCAGGACCCTGCAGCTCCAGAAATAAATCTCAGTGAAGCAGAGGATGGGGCTGGTGCCGAGAGCTATTAAAGGTGCAATCCCTGAAGAGCTGCAGGACGGTTCTCTGGAAGGAACCCCAGGCTGTGCTGGCAGGAGCAGCTGTTTACTGCTCCTGCTGAAGTGTCCAGCATTTCTATCCTCTGACCTCCCAGCCTTCTCTGAAACCAGCCATTGAGACAGACAGAGCTGTTGGCCAGCTGGGGATGCTGCCCCCCATGCCCTCTGCTTGGCTCTTCCCTCGCTGAGCTGGCACAGTTGTTTTCCCTCATATTCTGCAACTGGATTTAAAAAAATGAATGAATGAGAGAAACGACCCTGCTTACATGCTGGAGTTTCCTACCAGGCTGAAGTGGCTGGTCTGTCCTTCAGGCCCTGGTACAGGGGTCAGTGGCTGCAGCCATCTATGACTGCAGTCCCAAGGCTCACCCATGTGAACCTGCCTGAGCCCCACTCCTTTGACCCTACAGTCGCCCTTGTCAGCACCTGCCCATGGGGTCAGTGCCCTTCAAGTTGGAACAAAGTGCCAGGAATGGTGCAGGGCTCTCACCACAGAACCATGAGAAGGAGATGTCCCACATTCAGGGGACAAGAAGGGTCAGTTTGGAGGGAGTCATGGTCTCAGTTCACGCTGATGCTCTCTTCCTGAGCAGTTGGGTTACTCACACCACAGACGTGCCAAAGCCTCACAGTAGTGCCAAAAAGGCCCGTGGGGGCCCTCGTCTGGAGCTTAGCACTGCTCATCTCAGCCACAACCCACTGCTGCCTCCTCTGCAGCCTCCTCTGCCGGACAGAGCATCTCCCAAAACCCTTCCCAACCTCCAAGACATTCTCTGTTTGCATTTCCCTGAGCCAGTGGTGATTACAGTGTCAGAGGGGGGAGCAGATCTCCCCAGGCTGCTGGTGTGCAGGAAGTGGGATGCTGACCAAGGCTGGATAGTTGGCTTGGCTGCTGGAGGAGGGGGAGAGGAGCCACACCCTTCTCTTAACAGGAATCGTCTGACGGCTCAGCGAGAGCTGGATGGATGGATAACACAAGGCTCCCATCGGCTTTGCTCTGGCTGAAAGCCGTCCTCGGCAGTGAGCTGAAGCCACTCTGAAAATGTGTGCTGCACGCAGCATGAGGGGCAGGACACCCCAACACTGCTGCCAGTAGCTCCCCACACCGCTGACCTTCCTGCAAGGAAAGGGCAGCCCTGTCTGGGCTTTTCCAGCCTCCATGGTCACAGTTTCCTCTGGCTCTCCTGCCCACAGGCGTGAGCCTGCAGAGCCTAGTCATGCTGGCAGGGGACCTTTGGGACATCCTGAGAGCTGATGCTGAGGATGGCATCTCCAGTTCATTGCTGCGACCTCCCTCCCACCCTGCTGGGGTTTTGTCAGGGCTGAGATTCCTGCTTGGATGGATTCAAACGCTCATTTCAAAAAAAGTGTTTGGGTGGTGTTTTGGGAGGACTCATTTGAGAGCTGAGCTGGTGCTCAGGAGCTGGGCTGTGGCCCTCAGGGGCAGTAGGTCCCTTGGGGAGAGCAGGTCCTTGGGACCCCCATCACCCAGTAAGAAGTGCATGACAGCACGAGGGAGTGCAGCCAGTGCTGTCCCCTTGCAGCCTCGCACACCCCTGGTGTTTCTGATTCCTCCTGCCTGGGCCTGTCTCTGCAGAGCAAGCTTAGAAGGAACTCCACAAGCACTGGTGTTCCTGGTTCTTAGGAAGCACTTTGGCTGGGAACACAGCAGCACTTATGGACCAGGAACATGGATCGGCTTCAACTATTTGTCTCCTTGCGTCATCCTAAAGCAGCATGTGGGATGTGTTCACCTCTATGTGGAAGCAGGAGCTGGAGCATGCCTTGGCAGCCGGTTCTCCAGCTGTAGGGAGCTCTGTGGTGGTCCAAGTGCAGGATGTCTCCCTGTGGCACCCTTGCGAGTTATCCATGCAGCGAGGCACTAGTGGCTGTGGGGCTGTGCTTTGACAGCTGATGACCCTCGGGGTGGGACCCACCTGGCTGCTTAGGAATGCAGCAGTCCCCTGGGGATGCGTATCCAGCCCCCAGCCTGTCTGTGCTCCCCCAGTGCCCAGTGCCATGCCTGCTAGCCGTGCCCGTTGCCCTGCAGGTGCTGGCACGGGGCGGCCACGCGCCAGTCCCTGTGCGAGCACGGAGCCGCTGGCTGCCAGCACAAAGTCTGGATTGAGCGGGAGCTGGCGCAGCACCCAACGGACCAAGGATGCTGGCAAGTAGCATCTTCTCCTTAGCTGTGCCAGCAGGCTCTGCCATCTTCCTTCTACTGTCCCGCTGGCCGCCCACCCTGGCACTGGGATGCCTGGCAGGAAATCAGGCTGGCACCTCAGCCAGCAGCAGGCATGTGGCTCTGCGGGAGTACCCATCAACACGGGGGGTGACCGTCCCCTGTCTGTCTGCTGGAGCCTGACCCTGCACAATGCCAGCCTGGTACAGCAGTGTGTGGCATCTGGGCACAGCTCCAGGAGCCAACATGGAGCTGCGTGACATGGGGAGACTGAGGCTGGTGGGCAGTGCAGAGATCAGGAGAGGATCATTATTCTTTGAGTTAATTAATGGTGGCAGATGGAAGCTGACAGAGAACAAGGTAATTCCCCCCGTTATCCAGACAGTGGCTGTAAGCAGCCATTTCCTCCCTTCACGGCACCCTGAGTGGCTGGCTGCACCCATATGGAGCTGCATGGCCCCACAGTGACCCTGGATCCTAACTCAGTGTCCTCATAGCCAGGCAGGAGGACGGGGACAGCAGGGCACCCCACATCCCCAGCACAGAGCAAACCCCCCTGGCACACTGTGTCTGTGATTCTGTACCTGTCTGAGTGTGTACATGTGTGTCTGTTGCAGAGATGGGGGCTCTTGGCATGCTGAGGGTGCCAGGATCTGTGCTGTCAGTGCTCCTGGAAGAACACTCCTGAGTTGAGCTTGTGCTTGGTCTGTGCTCTGTGGAAATGTGGGGAGTCTCTGCTGCTGTGGGGTCAGCCCTGAGAACACCTTCCCCAATGTCAGGATTTTGCTCCATTGCTTTTCCATCCCTCCCAGCTGGCTGCTGTGGCTATGGCTGCCCAATGTTGGCACCTCTCTACTGGATAGGGCTTGTACATCACCATCCAGTCATTGCCATTCACAGGGCCTCTAACGTAGGAAAAGGCAGGAAGACTGCTGCAGTAGCTTCTTTGTCCTGTGAGCAGGGAGAGTAGATCTCCATTGCATACCCAGCATGGGGTGCCCTCTTGTCCAGAGCATGAGAAGGCTCTGGCCATCCCCCGGGTGTTCCCCTCCCCACAGCTGCAGCCAGCAGCCTCCCGGGTGGTCCTGGCTGTCAGGCAGAGCGTGGGCTGCCGAGGCCACCTGCAAGGGGCTGCCTGTGTGGGACCAGCTCCCTTCCTGCTGCACTGGGACCCCAGCCAAGGGCGGGGGGGGGGGATGGACAGCCACCTCCCTGACAGCCACAGGGTGCTGCCAGCCCCGGGAAACCATCACCTGGCTGCATGACTCCTGTTAATTACAGGAGGGTCAGCTGCCACTGCCCTCAACACCCCACGCAGGCTGGCACAGCCGATGGCAGAGGTGTTGGATGCCATCTCCTCTCCAGGAGACCCACCAATCACACCCCTTGCTGTGGCTCCCAGACCCACCGCAAAGACGCCGGCTGGCTGGATGCTCCATCCCTGCTCAATCTCCACGGCTCCAGCACCCGCAGCAGGGATGTGTAGCTATGTCTTTAAGAAGGGCCTGGGCTGGGGTGGGAGAAGCGTTTTCATCCAGCCTTTCTCCAGAAACCTGGTTCGAGTTAGTGCGAGCAAGCGACTGCCAGAGCTGGCGCTGTTGCCGTCTCCCGCTCCCGGCCAGGGCAGCCGCCAGTCCACCCCGGCCATGGGGGCTCGGGGCATCCGCTGAGGTGTGGGGCAGCTGCCGTACCCCCTGGCCTTGGGCCCGGTGGGGAGAGGAAGAGGAGGAGGCAGAGTTTGGTAAGTAAGAGTTTTGTCCTTTCCTGCCTATGGGACTCCCTGCCCCGCCCCGGGAGGGCCTGGCAGCGCCGCAGGGAGCCAAGGGCAGGGAGTCGTGGGTGCACGACGTGGTGGCTGTCACTGCAGGTGAGTGCAGGCAGCAGCAGCCCCGGGGATGGCACAGCCGCCTGCTCGGCTCCTCGCTCCTCTCTGTGCGCACCGAGGGATGGGGACGATGGGATGGGGCCAGCTGGGCACCCAGCGCCCATCACGGGAGGGCTCGCACGCAGGACACACCGATGCTGGCAGCGGGCAGAGCCCCGGGAGGGGTGCGGAGCCCTCTGCTCCCCGGCAGTGCCCGTGCCCAGCACAAGGACTGGATGTGTCCCTCCTCTTCCTGCTCACACACTGGGGCTGGGACAGGAAGCCTCCCCAGAGACTCCACCGGGAGGAAGGTGCACGGCGTGCCCCTGCAGAGGGGCTGGGAGATCCAGTGGCAGTGCGGGGGAGATGCCAATGCCACCCCTCGCACCCCACGTCTCCAGTAGGAGGCTCATAAATGACAGGTACTTGTGATGGGGTGCCAGGGCACGTGGTGGCAGCCTGGCTCCGCTCTGTTCTCTGGCACAGCTGTTTGGGGAGGCATTCAGAGGAAGCCTTGGGGGTGTGGGTGCAGGTTGTGGGGTGATCAGGGCCCCTGTTCTCTCTGCCTGACCCCAAACACAGCTTCATGCCGAGCTCTCACGTTGCCAGGGGTGTAGCAGAGCAAGGTGACTGCATCCTGAACCACTGGCACAGCGGGAGCAGGGAGGGCACCCCCGGCAGTGCTTGTCCTGCGCAGGACGGTCAGGCCCCCAGTGCAGTTACCGGGACACACATCAAGGAAATATGTTTGGTGCACTGAAGGAATCCCAGGAATGCAGAGCCTGGAGGGGACTCGAGGTGGCACGGAGGTGTCACGGCAGCTCCAGCCCTGCATGCAGATCCCCTGCCAGGCCTCGGGGGGTAGCTTGGGAGTCACCTTCAGCGGGGCAACATAAGGTGTTGTGGGGCTCGGTGTCCCAGCTCTGCCCTCCAGCTTGGTAGGGACCCCGCCGGTGGCTCTGCCGGGACGTGGCACCTCTCAGGGTCCAGTACAGCCCTGGGAGCAACTCGCCACGGTGCCGGCGCGGGGCTGGGAGCCCTGGCCCTGCTCCCCGCCTCTGGCCCGGCCCCAAGCCGTTGTTCTCCAATGAGCTCATCTGCCTCGCTGATTGTGAGCTTTAATATGGCCTCTTGGCCCGAAAAGAACCAGCTCGGCCACTTACCAAATGCTAATGGCTTCTTCATAGCTGTGTTCTCTGCCAGGAGAGGGTCTGCTCCGGGAACGCAGAGCCGCTCCCGCGCTGGGCCGGACGGAGCCGTGGCGCCGGCACTTCCCCGCTCGGCCACCTGCACCCTCCTGCCCCTAGGCCCGGCACGGTGAGCCCGGTGTCCTGGCGAGCCACCCGCATCTGTCTGGGCTCCCAGGAACCGTGTGGCCAGGACAATGCAGGCAGCCGGGTGTGCCCGCGGGGCTCGAAGAGGACGCGGGGTCTGGGGCTGCCCCACACAGGGTGACAAGAGGCTCGGAGTGATGGGCACCTTGCATGGCTCCCCAGGGCAGGGAGCAGAACAACGGCCAAGCCGTCAGATCGCAGCCCCACGACCCTCAGCGGGGCTGTTGGTGCAGGGGCCGCTGCCCCCCCTGCCTGACACTGTGTGCTGGGCTCAGCTGGAGCTTGGGGAAGTGGCAGAAAGTATTTTCTTAATGGAATTTCTGAGAACCACCCACAACTCGCCCCAGTCCTTCGCCTCCCTGGGGAGTGCAGAGGCTGGGTGAGGTAGGTGGGAGCCAGCCTGCACTGCCTACAGCCCCATGCCCGGGTCCCTGTGAGCTGAGGCACTGCCACAGCCCAGCCCCTGAATAGGGACACAGCATGGGCAGCAGGGCGCCACCGCGGGGCCCCTGCACCGCTGCGGCTGTCACACCCACCTGCTCCCACATCAGTCACACAAACTGCTCCTTGCACCAAGTACTGATCCAATTTGTGGCTGTTTCCATAACAACCTCCCAGCGCTTTCTGGTCCTTTCTGTTGCTATATGGATGCCAAGATCTGATGTGTCAGGGATGCTCCATCCTGGGACGCAGCAACTGGGCTGAGCCATCCCAATGACTCTTGGCTCCCAGGGGTGAAGGGCTGCACACCTGGGAGGTCTTGGCATGCTGGACAGGTTTCCCCACTCTGGGAAGGATTTTTTTCCCCATGAGAGGGATATGGTGAGGTTTGGGCCAGGGGAAGGAACCCAAGGGCAGTAGCTGATCCAAGACTCCTGGGGTCCCCAGCATGCAGCTGAGCTTTGTGCAGTCATGGTACTTGCCTGGGACACTCAATGCCAGGAATGGGGACCTTGGAGGCGCCGGCAGACAGAGACGGCCCTGTTTCTCCTACCTGAGATGACATCACCCCCAGGCCTGGCTCTTGCAATGTCCTGCAGCTCTCACACAGGGTTCCTGACCAAACCCAGCCCCAAAGCTCTTCCCACATCTCCCGTTTCCCTCTGTGCATGGCTCCGGCTGCTCTTGGAGCTGCTCTGCCTCCTGTCAGAGGTCCTTGACCCCTTGCATCTATCCATGCCCTGCTCATCCACCCACCCCACAGGGCCAGCACTGGGCTCCCCACCCAGCCCCAACACCCCTGGTGAGCCCAGCCCCAGGACTTCACACGCAGCCCCATTGCCTCAGGGGTGCCCAGCCCTGGCACTACCTTATCCCCACCACCCCGGTGGCTGTCCAGCCCCAGGATCCCCTCCGCTCATCCCTAAACCAAACAACTCCGCAGGGGCTACACAGCTCGAGGGCCCCCAACCCCCTCACCCTGGGGGCTGTCCAGCCCTGGTATCCCCGCAATAGTGGCCGGAGGGTGCCCGGCCCCGGCACCGCCCCACAATCACCCTGATATCCCTATCTCCTCGGGGGGTGCCGCCCAGCCCCGGTATCGCCATCCCCATCACCCCAGCAACACCCCAGCCCCAATCCCCGCACCCTATCCCCATCATCCCGGTATTCCCGAGCACCGCGCCGCCCCCGGCCCGGCCCCCGCAGCCGCCGCCATTGGGCGCCCGTTCGGCTCCG